>CAUYRH010145819.1:0-11129 GCA_963574655.1 Perodicticus potto | reverse complement strand
AGATGTTGGCGTGGATGTGGAGAAAAGAGAACACTTCTGCACTGCTGGTGATAGTGCAAGCTAGTACGTTCCTTTTGGAAGGAAGTTTGGAGAACACTCAGGGATCTAAATATATACCTACCATTTGATCCTGTAATTCCTCTTCTAGGTGTATATCTAAAGGACCAAAAATCCCTTGACAATAAAGATATTTGCACCAGATTGTTCATTGCAGCTCAATTCATAATTGCCAAGTCATGGAAAAAGCCTAAGTGCCCATCGACCCATGAATGGATTAATAAATTGTGGTATGTGTATACCATGGGATACTATGGAGCATTAAAAAAATGGAGTCTTACCGCTTTTAAGTTTACATGGATAGAGGTGGAAAATATTCTTCTTAGTAAAGTATCTCAGGAATGGAAAAAAAAATCCAATGTACTCAGTACTACTTGTGAAAACAATTTATAATCACTCACACTTGCATATGAAAAATGAAACACAACTATAGCCTGGGATAAGGGAGGGAAAGAGAGGGAGAGGGGATGGGAGGGGGGTGAGTTGATAGAGGGAGAGTTATTAGGGGGCCATACCTATTGAGCATATTGCAAAGACAAGTTGGATCTATCAGGTATAGAACACAAATGTCTTAATGCTGTAATTGGGTAAATGAGGTGAAATCTATGTTGATTAGTAGCATGTAAGCACTCCAATTTGTACAAATAATCAACACATCAAATCCCATAATGGCATAAATGTATGTAAGATCTATATACAAATGACTTAATTTAAAAAAAGATAAATAAATTGTCTCTCATGAAAGTAAGTGCACATATTTGAAGCTAAATATTGAAAACTCAAATCTAGCAATATATAAAATGTATTTATGTGTGTATATACTACATCACAACCACAATGATTTAGGATAGTCATTTAACATTCAAAAATTTATCAATCATTTGATCATTTTTGATCAATCATTCCACATTAATAAAAAACGAGAGAAAGAAAATCTCTGACTATGAAGGCAGAAAAAATCATTTTAAACTATGTTAGTGAGATATGAATGACATATAAAAAGCTGTACATATTTAGGCCTGGTGCCTGTGGCTCAAGTGGCTAAGGTGCCAGCCACATACACCTAAACTGGCAGGTTCGAATCCTGGGCCTGCCAAACAACAATGATGGCTGCAACCCAAAAATAACCAGGCCTTGTGGCAGATGCCTATTCTCCCAGCTACTTGGGAGGCGGAGGCAGGAGAATCACTTGAGGAGTTAGAGTTTGCTGTGAGCTGTGATGCCATGGCACTCTACCCAGGTGACAGCTTGAGGCTCTGTGTCAAAAAAAAAAAAAAAAAGCTGTACATATTTAATGTACATACGTCAATGAGTTGGGAATAAGTATACTTTTATGCAACCACTACCACCATCCAGCCCATAAATGCATCCATCAGCTCTCAAAGTTTCCTCCTGTCCCCTTTATATATATTATTGCTTTGGTGTGGTTTCTGTAGTAAGAACACTTTACATAAAGATATTTAAATTGTGAGAGTTATATTTTAATTGTGGAATTCATGAGCTGATAAGTTGTAGATGAGATTTGGGGCTTTGAATTGATGCTGTGATGAGTTGACACTTTTGGAGATGCTGAGGTGTTGAGATGTGGGAAGTAAGGGGATCTTTGGAGATGAGAGTATGGACTGTTACGAGCAGTACAATGGTCCCCCAAAGGAATACACATCCTATTCCCTGGAATGTGTGAGTACATTATGTTCCATAGCAAAGGGGAATTAGCTGGCAGATAAAGTTGTTAATAATTGATATTAGACTAGAGAGATGTTCCTGAATTGTCTCAATCGATACAATGAGCTTCAATGTGGAAGGAGGAGGCTTAAAAGTCAGTGTTATAGGAGTTATTCCTGAGGCCATGAGCCAAGGAATGAGCTGCTAGGAGCTGGAAAAGGCAAGAAAATTGATTCTTCTCTAGAGCCTCCAGAAAGGAACACTCCTTGAACTTATTATTATTATTAAGTACCATTTTGGACTTCAGACCTTCAAAACTGTAAGATAATAAATTGGTATCATGTTGAAGCCACTGAATTTCTGGTAATTTGTTACAGCGGCAACAAAAAAATTAATACACCTGCATCTAGCAAATCAGCTTCTCCCCATTAATTTTGGGGGAAGGATCATCAGTTGTGGGGGAAGCTGATCTAGAATACAAAGAGCTGTAACAGCCAAACCTAATATGTGGTTCTTAACTGTATCCTGGCTTGATACGCCTTCTGCAAAAGATACTTTGGGGAATTATTAAGTAAGTTGAATACAGATTGGGCAGTATATGATATTAAGGAATTACTATTTTTATTACGTCTCATGGTAACTGAAGCCATGAAATGTTCTCTGCAGTGAGATCTGAGGTGAAAGACCTGGGAAGTAAGAGAGGGAGGGAGGGAAGGAAGGAGGCAGGAAGGGAGAAAGATAGACAGACAGACACAGAGAGGTGTTGCTAACAGGTGAATCAGCCATATCTCAGCCCAGAATCATAATGTGCAAGCTCTCTGCTGCTATGCCCAGCCTTGCCTGTGCTAAACATCCTCCACTGAAAGTCACTGGCCATCAGGAAGGGAAACATGGTCGTCCAGAATGACCTCAGCACATGGACAACTGGGAGATTGGAGCCAGGGGCTGACATACGGATTGCTAACAGCCTTTGCATCACTACCCAGCCATGAACCTGGACATGAAGCTGTGTCCACCTAGATGAAGAAGCCCCTTTTCTTAACCTTGGTCTAAAGGACAAGGAGAAGGATCTTGGGACTTAGGAAGGCCATGGGAAATCTGGACAGGGAGATTTTAGGAGCTGGGTTTACCTGCTTCACCTTAGCCTGTATTTTCTGCCTTTTGGGTTTGTCTCACATTAGTTTCCCTACACAGTCTCCCCTAACTGATCATCAGGCTCTGCCCTCCTCTCACTCTCAGCACCTTCTGTAGGCATATGCCATTGAGTGGCCCATCATTGGTCCAAGGAGGGTATAGGCAGGGTCCACCTCCTCACCTCTGCCCTCCAACCCCAGAGAGTCACTGGGACTAGACCGAGAAAGGAGACTGTGCTTAGAAAACTATAGCATCAATAGGTGACTTTGTGGACTACCATCACAGGGCTCAGAGGCAGGGTGGCCTGAAACATCCTGGCTTTGTACCGTGTTGGTGAGGGCTGCAGTCAACCAGCATCACCCTCCCTGGAGAGATGGAATGAGTCAGCACAGAATCTGGCTGGACCAAAATTTTTAGTTTCTATCAGAGATATTTAACAAAGAGGTTGAAATAATTTTTTTTTTTTTTTTTTTTTAGAGATAGAGTCTCACTTTGTCGGTAGAGTGCTGTGGCATCACAGCTCACAGCAACCTCCAGCTCTTGGGCTTGGGTGATTCTCTTGCCACAGCCTCCTGGGTAGCTGGGATTACAGGCACCTGCCACAACACCCGGCTATTTTTTTGTTGCAGTTTGGCCAGGGCTGGGTTTGAACCCACCACCCTCGGTATATGGGGCCAGCACCTACTCAGTGAGCCACAGGCGCTTCACAAGATTGAAATAATTTTAAAAATAATTCATCCTGGAGCTGAAAGATTAAATTGAAAAACTGAAAAATGAATTAGAATGTCTCAATAACAGAATTTATCAAGCAGAAGAATGAGTAAGCTTGAAGACAGACTATTTGAAAATACACAAAGAAGAAAAAAAGAAAGAGAATTTGAAACAATGAAGTACACTTACATGATCAAAAAATAGGCTCAAAGGTGCAAATCTGGGCACTATTGTTTGTTTGTTTTTTTTTGAGACAGAGCCTCAAGCTGTTGCCCTTGGTAGAGTGCCATGGCATCACAGCTCACAGCAACCTTCAACTCCTGGGCTTAAGTAATTCTCTTTCCTCAGCTTCCAAAGTAGCTGGGATTACAGGCACCCGCCACAACGCCTGGCTATTTTTTTGCTTGTAGTTGTCATTGTTGTTTGGCAGGCCCAGGCTGAATTTGAACACGCCAGATCTGGTGTATGTGGCTGGCACTTTAGCTGCTTGAGCTACAGGTGTGGAGCCAGCACTATTGGTGCTAAAAAGGATGTAGAGAAAGAGATTGGGGTAAAAAGTTTATTCAATGAATCATTAACAGAGAACTTGAACTTGAAGGACAAAGAAGAAAATAACATACAAAAGACCTGTAAAACACAGGGCAGCAGACCTTTCAGGGGAAACCTTATAAGCCAGGATGGAGTGGGATGACAGAGTCAAAGTATCAAAGGAATAAAATTATCTGGGAATATCAGGTGTACCTATTTATTTGGTCCAAAATGGGTGGAGAGAGTTAGGAAAGGAGACTGTCTTGGTGTTTGCATGGTGTTGAGGGGGGGACAGGAGTGAGGGTTCCCAGGCATTGTTTGAATTTCCCAACCACATCAAGGAGGGAATGCCCATGTTTTCTCAACCGAGTGACCAGGTGTGGAGCAGAAGGGGACAGGGACTGTGAAGGCTAACAGCTGCCAGCAATCAGACATCCAAAATACTGAATCTGTTTCTTTATTACAGAAGATATTTCCACAGTCCAAATGATTTAATTTTGAATGGCTCTGATTTTTAGAAAGTGGGTGCATATTTCATTCAGGAGTAATGTTTTATTGCCATTAGGTGTTTGGTATAATAAGATTTAGTATATCTCAAACATGCAAGTAGGATGAGCGAAAAAATCATTTGGGAATACTATTATATTTGGCAGTTTATCATAAAGTTAAAGAAGGGCATACTTATATGAGTGAATGTGTCCACAATAAAGATTTCTCCCAAAATGTTCATAGCAAATTTATCCATAATCACCTATATCTAGAAACGTCCCTAATGTTATCAAAAAGAGAATGAATCAATCAAGTGTGGTATACTCATAAAATGGAACACACCTCGGCAACAAAGAAGGAACTACTGATGATGCACAACAGCAGAGTTGGATCTTAGAAGCATTCCACTGAGGACAAGAAACCAGACACTTAGGAAATTAATATGGTGTGTTTTATGAGGTTCAAGATCAGGCAAAACTATGATGACAGAGGTCAAGAGTATTTCCTGTAATCCTAGCACTCTGGGAGACACCTCCAGTAAAAATAGTGGTGTGTTGTGGCGGGCACCTGTAGTCCCAGCTACTCCGGAGGCTGAGGCAAGAGAATCGCTTCAGTCCAGGAGTCTGATGTTGCTGTGAGTTGTGTGCCATGGTACTCTACCGACAAAGCGAGACTCTGTCTCAAAACAAAAAACAAAAGAACAGACTATTTCCTGCTGGTGATGCAATATGAACCAGGAAGGAGCAGGAGGTCCTTAGTATGGAGATGGAAACAGACTTTATCTTGCTAGCATAGGTGGCTGCACAGGAAAATGCTTATGCGCAGATTCAAGAACCTGTTTATTAAACGTGCACATTTTATGGTGTGTGAATTACTACTTAATGTAAATAAGGGAAAACACAACAATGTTGTGTAGGAATGCACATACAAGGGTGAAACTACAAGACAACAAGGAAGCTATTGCTACAAATATCAACGATAACCACTGTCTTTAGGAGGGATGAGGAAATGTGACTTAGAAAGAATACTTGGGGCCTACAGAGTGTCAGACACATTCCATCTCTTGGTCTGAGATGTGTTCGCACTACACAGATGTTCAAATTGTAGATATTCATTATTCTGTGCCTTGGGATGTCTTCCTTTAAAACTTTTGTTACAGAAAAGTCATTGCTAACATAATTTTTTTCAAAAGTTAAGGAAAATTGGCTCAGTGCCTGTGACTCAACAGGCTAAGGAGCCAGCCACGTACACCTGAGCTGGCGGGTTCGAATCCAGCCCGGGCCCACCAAACAATGACAGCTGCAACCAAAAAATGCCCAGGCGTTGTGGCGGGCGCCTGTAGTCCCGGCTACTTGGGAGGCGGACGCAGGAGACTCGCTTGAGCCCAGGAATTGGAGGTTGCTGTGAGCTGTGATGCCACAGCACTCTACCCAGGGTGACAGCTTGAGGCTCTGTCTCAAAAAAAAAAGTTAAAGAAAATAATCCTATGATCATCATAACAAATCTAATAATCAATATTAATGGGTTATCAACACTTTTTAGTGTTGATATATCAACCAAGACCTAGAAAACCTTTCTATAAGAATCAACAGTTATTAGTTTTTTAAATGCTTAAATTTTCTTTAACTTAATCAGTATTAGCTACCAAAACTCTGCAGCTAATATCACATTTAATGGTAAAACTTTAAATATGTTGCCTATTTGTGCAGTGATGAAGCACACATGTGTCATCACTATTTCTGCTAAACACTCTGCTAGGTATCCTCATTAGTACAGTGCACAAATAATAAAGCATAATGGGTGTAAAAATTGGGAAATTTAGGCAAAACAGTCATTATTTGCAGGTAATATGTTTCCTTACACAGAAAGACATAAGAATCTACAGATAGGCATGTAGAATGATGAGGAAGTCCAGGATTGCTGGATACGTGGTCAACATGTAACTGCAGTAGAGCACTGGGCACCAGCAACCAGCAGAACCTTTTTTTTTTTTTATAGAGACAGAGTTTCACTCTATGGCCCTTGGTAGAGTGCCGTGGCGTCACACAGCTCACAGCAACCTCCAACTCTTGGGCTTAGGTGATTCTCTTGCCTCAGCCTCCCGAGTAGCTGGGACTATCGTTGCCCACCACAACGCCTGGCTATTTTTTTGTTTTGCAGTTCAGCCGGGGCCAAGTTTGAACCTGCCACCCTCAGTATATGGGGCTGGCGTCCTACTCGCTGAGCCACAGGCATCGCCCTACT
Source organism: Perodicticus potto (assembly GCA_963574655.1). Classification (NCBI taxonomy): domain Eukaryota; kingdom Metazoa; phylum Chordata; class Mammalia; order Primates; family Lorisidae; genus Perodicticus; species Perodicticus potto. Next base: position 4,301 of record CAUYRH010145819.1, on the reverse strand, counting down.
TTTATTTTATTTTTTGAGACAGAGTCTCAAGCTGTTGCCCTGGGTAGAGTGCCATGGCATCATAGCTCACAGTAACCTCCAGTTATTGGGGTCAAGCAATCCTCTTGCTTCAGTTTCTTTTTCCACTTGCCTCAGCCTCCCATAGTGCTAGGATTATAGGTGTGAGCCACTGCGCCCGCCTGCAGAACATTTTTGACAATAACTATGATCATAGGAGAAGTTGGAAGACTTATACCACTTTACTGGAAGATCTTGAAGAAGACCAAATTAAAGGAAGAAGTAGATTAGTAATTGAATAAGAGGGCTCAATATGACAATGATATTGGCCTCCAATAAATAAGTCTGTCAGTTGTCAACATTCAAACATCACAGAGCATGCAAGAACTGAGAGGATATCATTCCTGTGAACATCGTGAAGAAATTGCTGAAACGTGATTCCACCTGTGAAAGACAAACAGATAAATAATAGCGATGGAACTGAGCTTAAGTATCAAATCCAGTTAACCATAGACATAAATAAGCATGTAATTATTGAAATTTTCATTAAAGACCCTAATATAAGCATGAAAATAATGACAGTGTAGAAATTATAGGACTAAATAGATTTAGAGATAAAGGGGGCAAATGAAAAGGTAGCATAAGAACAAAAATCTCATCATTTTACTCCATGAAGGGGGATAAGTAGTACTTAAACTGACTTATCCAAAAATAGAGAAGAATAAGTACAGCTAAAGTATATAAAGAAACCCCCCCCAAAAAAATTCTGTAATCCTGGGAAGCATCAGGAATGAAAGAGGAAATGGGACTACAGGAATTGCATCATTACTCAGAGCAGGGACTCAGAATTAGGGTAGCACTTTCAGAAGTGACAAATGGAATCATTTTTGTTGTCTGTGCTGCCTTGTCCTCAGGACAGTTCCAAAACACGAATTTGGGAATGCCTGAGGGGTGTGTATGGGACTGGTAGGAACTTAGAATTCCCAAGGCTCCTACAAGGATACGAGAACAGCATTGTGTCACACTGTTCCAGTATCTAGGTCACCCCCACCCCAGGCAGAGGTTGTGTCCTTAACAGTGAAACACCAGAGCTCAGGGTGGAGCATGAATATGACAGATGGCATCACTGGGAGCCTGAGGAGGAACAGAACTTGGAAATGAGATTCCACTTTGCATCCCCTGGTGGGGTCATCCCAGTGCAGCCCTGAGAAGGTCTTGTCTACCCTCTTCCACCCCTTGGGCACAGAGCTCACTGCAGTAGCCTCGGGAAACTTTTCCTCCCTGGTGCTGATTAGTTCATGTCTGAATAATCCCCAGGAACTGCTGACTTGTCCTGGAACAAACATTCACAGCTTCTTCCCAAGTGCCCACTGTCCCTCTGCAGAAGAGCCTTGCAGGTGACATGGTAATTGCAGCTCCAGGGGGAGAAGAAATCAGGGACTCAAAAGACTCATGCCTGCTTGGGCTCTGGATGGTTGGTGTCTACTGATGGCCACAGTCCCACTGGAAGTTCCAGCCACGAGATCTTTCCTGGTGAGTGTTTTATGATGGCACAGACCCCAAACACTGAGAGGGCAGGTAAGGAGCTGAGTAGGACAGTGGTTTCCCTCAGGCCTCAGCACAGCTTCGCTTAAGCTCTGGGCTGCTTCGGAGCTAAGGGGTGAAGGGGAGGTGAGGACAGAGACCTGATAGCAGGCAGGGAGTGGTCATGGGTACCCGGCTTCAGAGGAGTGGACACTGCTCAAGCCAGACTGGGGTGGAGGGTCCTATGCCCTGCCCTGCTCTTTCCCTTTAGGGTGGCACTGTCCACCACCTGGACTCCTGGCAACTGGACTCGGAGAAGTTGAGTCATTTTGGTATTTAGAGTTCAGGGTAAATGTTCAGGGTCCTTGGCTGTGTGCTCCCTGTTTCCTACACACACATCTCACATACATGCTCTGCATGGGGTGACCCTCACAGGCAGGTTTCAAAATGTGGATGGCACCTGAGAAAGTGTGTGGGTGTGGTTTGTGGAGGGATTTGGACGTCATCCACTTTTTTTCCCCATTGAAAGGCTCAACGTCACACTGAGGGTCCAGCCATTGGAGTCACATTTCTGCCTCTGCCCCTACAGGATGAGGGGTCAAGAGTACTGACTGGGTCTAGCTTCCCAGGCTGGGAGCCAGGGGTAAGGAGAGAGATTCTGTGAACTTCTCACAGGTGGCACTGCCTACACAGCCCCTTGCAAAGTGGTCTCCGTGGTCTCTTCTGGCTGACTCCAGGACATCACTTTGGTGCAAGACAGGTTAGAGCCAGGTAGCCAATGTTACCAAATGCTGCCCTGTATCTGTGTGACTGGAGTGATTTCCCTCTTCCCTTTGGCAATATTTGTAGGTTCTGGGGAGTGGTCCGAGCAACCCCACTGTGTATGCAATCTGGGGAGGGTATAAAGAAACAGAGACAGCATCAGGCCACACCACACCCTGCTCACCAGGCAGGGCCTGCTTGCTACAGGTGTCTATGCTGAGTGAGCGGCTATCACCATGTCAGGGCCTGCTCTGCCCTTCACTGGGGTGGAAGGACCCTGACAAATGTTGGAAGTACGTATGGACTTTTCTCTGCCCAGTTGTCCTCCCTCTTTGCTCTATACACAGCTTTACTGAGATGTAAAAGACAAGCGTAGACTTTGGAATTCTTTGCACACTTCTATACCCATGAACCTATTGCCGTTATCAGAATAGTGAATATATCCACTGTCCCTGCAGATTCCCTGTGTCCTGTGGGGAAGCCTTCTTTCCCACCCACCCCCAGCCACTAGGCTACTACTGAGATGCTTTCTGTTACTCTAAATGAGTTTGTATTTTTTAGAATGTTATAAATCTGAGCCTCATTTTCTATCCACGTAAAATAAGAATATTATCTGACACTGGACATCAGTATTAACATACATGACAGTCCTGCACCCAGACCTAAGGGCCAACACACAGAAAGTCATCAACAAACTGTATGGATTGGTACTTTCTCTGCTTGGACCTTGAGCCATTTATTGGGAAATGTGTTAGGAACACAGAGAGTGGTGGCACTTTCATTGCCCTCCCATCCTTCTTTACCTGCATTTCCCTCCTCCCAACCACTGTTCCCTCTCCATCTCTCTCATCATGCTTCCTCCTCTGTGACTGGCTCTCTCCCTGTCCCATCCTTCTGCCTTGTTATTGTCTGTGAGTCCATCCCCTTCAGGATACATGAATTTTTCCAGCACTTTGCAGCCAGAAGCTTCCAATTGGACTGTGCCTGACACCAATGTCTGTCCTGTCCCTCCCAATCTCATTCCATGTCCATCTCCGGATTCATCTCTAACTGATGTCCACCTCTGTGGTGCTTGCAGTGCTCAAGGTTTGTGCTCAGCCGTTTGTTTGGTTTTTCCTTGTGATGTTTCCTGGTGTCAGTTTAAAAATTGCTTTATAAAGAGAAAAACCAAGCAATTGGAGGAAAGCTAACCCAGAAGACACCTTGGGTGGGACCTCAGAAATTATTCCTCTCTAGCAGAACAGAGAGGCTAAGGCAGGACGCTCAGGACCTGCTTAACAGGGTCCAGCGCCCTCACCTGCCACTAGGGAGTTGTGAGACTGTGGGTAAAACACTTGACTTCTCCCTGTTCCATTGTTATCATCTGCCAGATGAGAATGATATTCGCTATATTACCTCCCTGGCTTATCAGGGAATTAATGAATGGGTTTATTTAAGATCCTGAGAGCAGCTGTGGCACAGGGTCAAGTCTGAGTCAATCTCATGGCACGTATCATTACTTTTCTGGTGTCATAAACAATGGGTTATAGTGGAGGTATCATTGTCAGCCTGGATCAAGTCTAGGATTTGGACCTGATGGAGCAGACCCGGGGTCGCCTTGCCAAGATATGATTAAAAGGAAACTTTAACCCACCCAGTGTGGTTCGATCTGTGACTGAGGGGGGTTATTCCTCCTCGTGTTCTACAGCCTCTGACCCTGGAAGTGCCTCAGTGCTGGAGAAATGGAGGTTGGCCGTGTGGGCTAAGGTCCGTGAGAGGTTTTTATTTAGTCTGGTTTTGTTTTTTTGAGGATCTCAGAATCCTGTCTTCAGCCTGTCTTTATGGAGCCCACACTGTTACTCTACAGAAAAACCTCTTCGGGTTTTTTTTGTTTGTTTGTTTTTGTTTTTTTTAAGAGACAGAGTGTCACTTTATCACCTTTGGTAGAGTGCTGTGGCATCACACAGCTCACAGCAACCTCCAACTCCTGGGCTTAGGCGATTCTCTTGCCTCAGCCTCCCGAGTAGCTGGGACTACAG
>CAUYRH010145818.1:0-11745 GCA_963574655.1 Perodicticus potto | reverse complement strand
CATTACTGGGGGTTGCCTGAGTCCAGGAGGAGGCAATCCTAGACCCTGTCTTAAATGCATTTAAAGAAAATAAAACATTGTTTTTGTGAAAAAACAAAAAACAAAATTGTATTTTATATGTATATTTATTTATGTGTACATGTATATGGTTTATATATTTACATATATATGGTATCCTAACACACATGTACACACATTACAGGTAAAGATTTATATGCTTTATTGGTTCTGAAAAGTTATGCACAGAAAATATTAACAGACCTATGAACTGGCCTCAATTCAAAGATAATTTTAGCTCAGTTCTTTTTAAAAGACTGAATTCACATATCATTTTGACGTTTTATCTGACTTTGTCTCTGTCTTCTAGATTGTATTAGGATCACAGTTTGCTTAATGAAAAAAAATATATTTATGGTCGACTGAGTTTGACTTCTGTGTAAATCAGCATCCACTTTCATTGAGAATCAGTTTTTACTTATTAAAAAACCATCAGATCACAAATTATAATTATGTCATATAAATTACTAGAAGATGTAGGAAAGTGAGGTTAAGGATTGATGTAAGTATTTTTATTTGAATGTGAAAAAATGTGAGTGAGTCTGAAAAACTGAACCATCTGCTCCGACCGAAAGAAAGGGTTTTAATGATTGGCAGGGGTTGTGGATAATTCTTTTCTAAGCTTCACATAGTCTTCTTATCTTCCCCTTTTAGTTTCCTTGTAAATTAAAGTTTTGAGAATTGGTGGGAAATGGGAAGGTTTTTAGGGCTATATACCTAAGGAAATGTCTTAACATTGCACATCTCTCTTTTACAGTATATACAGATACATGTTCATTTTGTGTTTCTATGTGTTAATTAGTTTTACCTTCAACATCAATTTCTACCTCTGAAGTGGATACACATATACCTTATCTTTTATAATCTTCCAGGATTATTTCTTCACAAACAAAAAATGAATGAAAATAAAGATACCGATTCAAAAGAAAGTGGAGAATATGAAGATGACTTCGAAAAGGACCTGGAATGGCTAATTAATGAAAAAGAAAAAAGTGATGCCAGCGTAATAGAGGTATGTATAAATTGTCAGTAGCATTCATAATGATTAACAAAATGCTTTGCAATTCTCGAAGGTTTTCACATTATTATCACATCTAAACCTCATAAAATTCCTTTGAGGTACATGGATAATTATCATTATCCTTATCTTAGAGATTAGAAAATTGAGCCTTAGAGTGTTTAAATGTTGTATCCTAAAGCATAGGGCTGGCTAGTGAGAGAATACAGATTAAATTAGCACTTAATAAAGTTAAAACGATCAATATGAAATTATAATTTAGATAATATAAATAAGTAATAAAACCATGATTTATTGCATCAAAAGTTAAAACAAGTATAGTTAATTTCTACTTTCCCTTAACTTGGGTAAAATCATAGGGTTATGGTTTTTGTTTGTTTGTTTTTGAGACAGAGTCTCATTCTGTGGCCCTGGGTAGAGTGCCATGGCATTGTAGCTCACAGCAACCCCTTGGGCTCCAGCAATCCTCTTGTCTCAGCTTCCTGAGTAATTAGGACTACAGGTGCCCAGATAGTTTTTCTGTTTTTAGTAGAGACAGGGTCTTGCTTTGCCTAGATTGGTCTTGAATTCCTGAGCTCCGGTGATCTATCTGCCTTGGCCTCCCAGAGCACTCAGATTATAGGCATGAACCTGTGCCTAGCCTGTGCTTTTAAAGAAGACAATAAAGTAAATCCTCAAAAAACAGGTAGAAGAAGTGGAGCAGAGTTTTATGATGTGATAATACTGGCTTATGATGCATGTGGAATTAATTTTTTTTAAATATAAAGCAAAGATATCTGATGGTGATTAATGTGGATTATTGACATCTCTGGATAGCTTAGCAAGGAAAATATGCTCCAGAGGTAAAAAACTGACCTGGAATTTGAATGTAGGTCCTGCAAAAGATAGTGCAATAATAGTATGGAAAGATTAAAAGAACCTCAAATGATTAGGACTCAACTAAGGACTTAACCCTAAAATGGTCTGGAGAGAAAGCTGCTTTATTAAAGAATGAAAGTATTACAAGGAGGAAATATTTTAGAAAATATTCTTCTTCTGATTATTTAAAAGGAGGAAAACTTTATAGGAAGAGGAATAATAAATACAATTATGTTATTTGTAGTTACCCAATTTTTTTTTTAGCATAAAAATTGTAAAGATCTCAAATTCAAGTTTAGAGTTGAATTATCCCTAAACCGTTGTTGCATGTATGTCCCTTGAATGCCCTATGAATTATAACATTATGGACAAAGTATGAGTGAGAAGCACTTAGATTTTCCCATTCATAAAATAAATTACATGAATAGGAAAATTCATTTTGCATTGTTCACATATGAATGAATAAAGAGCTTAAATTTTGACTAAAAAAACATAACCTCATATCTTTTTTTTTTTTAGATGGCTTTTGAGAAGGAAGAGCATGTTAACCAAGAATTAAAAGAGAATGAAATAGAAGTAGAACACATCAAACAACTTTCTAATCCTGACAAATCTTTGAAGGATGAGGCTTCATTAAGAAGAAATGACTTCATTTCTGTACCAAGTATTCACCCTTTGGATCCTGTTTCAGATTCAGATAGTGAAAATTCTTCCCAGGAGTCCAAACTAGAAAGCCAGAAAGACCTGGAGGAAGAAGAGGATGAGGAAGTAAGGAGATATATTATGGAGAAAATTATACAAGCTAACAGGCTTCTGCAGAATCAAGAACCGGTGAATGACAGAAGGGAGAGAAAACTCAAGTTCAAGGACAAATTAGTTGATTTGGAAGTTCCTCCGCTAGAAGACATGGATAATTATAAAAATTACTTCGAAAATGAAAGTAATATGTCTGGAAAACTGTCTCAGTTATGTATTTCCAGTCAATTTGGACAAGAAAATGTTCTCCTGTCACTTACAGATGGAAGCTGTGAAGAAAATAAGGATAGGAAGATACTGGTAGAGAGAGATGGAAAGTTTGAACTTCTGAATATACAAGACATTGCGAGTCAGGGATTTTTCCCCCCCATTAATAATGCTAATAGTACAGAAAATGAACAGTTGTCACCCAGATTTTCCAGCTCATCTGTCAATGGTGTCAAGAAAGAAGATTCTGTGGCAAAGATTCATGTTGTCACTCACTTATCAACAGGAGAGCCACAGGCTTATGTTCCTCAGCCACCACCCAACCCCAAAACTCGCCCAAACTCTGCTGCCAACTCAAATCGAAATAAAGGGAATGGGAAATTCAATTACAGGACACATTCTGCGTCTATATCTCCAGTAACCTCAACATACTGTCTTTCTCCTAGACAGAAAGAACTGCAAAAAAAACTAGAACAAAAGAGAGAAAAACTAAAAAGAGAGGTGAGAACATACGAGGGTGTTATATTGAACATGTATGTTTTCTTGTTTTATACATGCAATCGGAATTCAAACTATTGTTCAAAGTACTGGAGATATTTTTTGCTTGCTTTATTTGTGTATTTTTACTTTAATTGATTAAGTGTTAAGAACGTATATTTCAGGAACAAACACTATGATTACATTGGTCCTTCCTTGTAAGGATCAGAAAAAATAGTAGAATGATCTGGGTTAGAGCTAGAGATCTCAGTGATGACTTTACCTGATCCTTTCCTTTTCAGTGTGAGACTCAGACAAGTTAAGTGACTATTGAAAGTAATCTTGATGCTAGGTAAAAATCAAATGTCAGATGGAAAAATGAAGGCACAAAGTTGTAGGGGTTTAGGAGATAACAGGAATGCTTGGATTCTCTTATTTGTATGTGTGTTTTATATAACTTGTATTCCTATAATCACCTAATTTCAGGGATTTTAGTTTTCAATTAAGAACTGAGTCCAAAATCTTAATGAAATATCTCCAAAATGCCATAGGGAATCTTCAATTAATTTTTTTTTTTTTTTTAGAGACAGAGTCTTGAGGGTAGTGGCCTAATCATATAACCTCAAACTCCTGTACTCAAGAGATCTTTCTAAGTAGTTGGGACTACAGACATACGCCACTATGCCAAATTTTAAAATTTTTTGTAGAGACAAGGGTATTGCTATATTGCCCAGGCTGATGTTGAACTCCTAACCTCAAGTGATCCTCCCACCTTGGCTTCCCAGAGTGCTGAGATTATAGGCATAAGGCACTGTGTTTGCCTTTAAATGAAACTCTGTATTTTATCATTGAAAACTCTAGGAACTTGAACTGGCAAGTTTTCTCTGAATTACTCCAATTCTGTGATTTACTAGGTACCTAATGGTACTACATATTAAGCTGAGCTATACAAAGCATCTAACTGTAAATACAAAAACTCAGCAGAATCATAGCTTAATAGAATTTTGCATTTAGAAGTGACCTTAAAGGTCATTTTGCAGATAAGGAAACTATGGCCTAGAAAATTTAAATAACTTTTCCAAAGTCGCTCCACTCGTTAGTGGCAAAGTTGGAATCAAATCCCCATTCTTTTGCATCTCTTGAAAAATGGTGTTGTTTTTTTTTATGAAGGAGATTATCAGGGAAATTCTGACATTTAATTGAGGAATTTGTATTAGCCACAAAGGGTGAAAAATGAAGGTATAAGAATGTGTAACTATAGCACACTCAGGCAGTAATCTAAAGAGTGGATGTGTATAGAGCTTTTCTTATTTGATCACTGACTGAATTCTTAGTCAAACCCTGTTTACATGGTTTAGGTTTAAAATAATACTTAGAAGTATCAGAAATTTATCTTAATGCAGAAGAATTTGTTGAGAGTGAACTGTATATTTGCTGTACACAAACATGAGGGTATGTATATATTTTTACAGAAGTTATACAGGGAGTTTTATAAAAATGTCAGATGCCTTTTTACTAATTAACTGATGATATTCTTTAAATGGCATGAATGGTGGATAGTTCTGTTTTCATTTTGATTCTTTCTTTTGGGGGTGTCACATATCGTTTATTCTGGGATACACTTTTATTGGAACAGTATTCTTACAACTAAATTTCCATTTTCTCAAGGCATGGTTTTCAAGCGCTAAGGCTTTTAACAGTTTTCAGTTGGTTTTATGGAAAAGCTTTTCTTTTTTATGCCCAGTATTTGCTGGGTTGGGCTGTTATCCTCTGTCTTTCCACACTAAGTGCATCATTTCAATATTATCTTTGGTGACTGCATTAGTTATGTTTTGACTGCTACCTTCTGTGTAATATAGCTAAATGTTTCTTTTGGAAAGATAATCATCTTTTATCATATTGTATTCCTACAAGGCTTTTAAAGTCCTTTTTGAAAAAGGAAATATATAAATAAATGTAAAACTTTAACAATAAATTCACGTTTTACATAACAGTCACTTCAGAACTCAGAAAATACCATTTTCAGTGATATTTATTCTGTTTAGGAGAATTTTTCCTTCTTTACTTTTGCTCAGTCAGTAGGAGTTAGGCTTATTGTCAAAATGTAAGGAAACCCATGTTGAATTCCATTATTTGAAAATTTAAGCATGGACTTGTTATAATTCAGTTCACATAAATAATAAAATTTTAGTACTGAAAGAGACTTAAAAGCTGATTAATGTAACTCCATTTTATAGATGAGAAAATTGAGGCAGGAATTAAGTGGTTTGCCCAAATTGACACATTATGATCACAGAAGGATTGTCACCCAGATCTACTAACTTCTGGCTTGGTGCTTTTTCCACCATGCTATGTTGTTTTGCTCCCAGTAACTATTAATATTTTATGGTTCTTTATTACTATTTAAGTATCTTCCTTCAAGTTTAAGTAACTCTTTTATAATATATATAAATTATATCTAAATAATTCAGATTTTAAAAATTCATTTTGTTCTTAATAGTTGACCGTCTAAATATTTTTTGATACCAAAATGTTATGTTCTGAATATAAGCTACTTGAAAAATATTTTTAAACATTCTAATAAAACATTCAAACATTCAAGAAGGTATAATTAACTCCTGTATCCCCATCACTCATATTCAAAAGTCATTGAGATTTTGGCATATTTGTTTTATCTCTTTTTTTTTTGCTGAAATTTTTTGAAATTAAGACTTAGCATATCCCATCTATTCATATACTTCAGTATACATCTCTAAATGATTATGGTATTTTTTTCATAATCACAATGTCATTTATCAAAATTAACAAATTTAACAGCAATATAAAAAGTTTTAAGACATTCATAGTACCTTGGAGTGTATTTTTTTCTTTTGCATACCTGCATTTTGATAAGTTTAATACCGGAGTAAACAAGGAAATAGGGGAGAGTTCCAAGATACTCCTGATCAGCATGTATGTATTGTACATTGATGTAGTTGTAGACTTTATCTCTATAGTTTATCTTAAAACCCCTAATCGCCCCACAAGCATATAAAGGAGCCCCATTTTTTTAAGGAGGCCAGATTTTCAGATGGAAGTTTTAAGGTCAAGGAATCCTAATTTCAGATCTCAAAATACATTTCTATGCTCTGATAACTCATACAATTTTATTCTTTTATTAATGTCTTTTCATATTTTTTCCATTAGGAAGAGCAACGGAAAATAGAAGAAGAGAAAGAAAAGAAAAAAGAGAATGACATGGTATTTAAAGCATGGTTGCAAAAGAAACGAGAGCAGGTTCTTGAAATGAAGAGAATTCAGCGAGCAAAGCAAATTGAAGATAGCAGTAGAGTAAGTAAAACTTCTCTAGGAAAAATAAGTGCATGAAGATGTAAAAGCTGAACCTATTTACAGAAGAATGTCTGAATATCAGAATAAGTGTCTTTGGAAGAAGTAGAAAAGTGGTCTAGGAACTACTCGTGGAAAAGATGTAGTATGCAGATGACTTTACAATTAGGTTCTGAGAGGTCTTATGATAATCATGTGACTCCTATTTTGTCCTTTTGTGGTGAAGACGTTTGATATCTTCTCTTCTGCTTATTTTGAAATAATTATTGTTAACTATAGTCACCCTACTATGCGATGGAACATTAGAACTTATTCCTCTTTCTAACTGTAACTTTGTACTTGGACTCTTTTGATCTATAATTCCAGACTGAACACTTTTCTATCATCTGTAGCCATTCCCAGACTTCCAGGTATTCAGCAATCATGCTCCAGATTAAGGATTCCTCTCCAGGAAATTTAGTTGTGCAACAAATATACTGAATTACATAAATCTAATGAGACTGGAGCCTACTTGGCAATGTGGGTTACAGATATGGAAAACTGTAAGATACAGGGAACAGTGGTCTTTATCACAGGGCTTATATTTGGGGAAAATATCAAATGAGCTTATTTTTTTGTATTCTAGCCAAGCAACTGCACAATGTTACTTTTCCAGCTAGGATCGCAAATTGGTCCTCTTTTTCTCCTTTATTACCCCCCAAATAATAGCTCTTTCACTGTTGAAAATTCCGTGAATGTCCACCATGAAGTTTGAGGGACCATGAAATAAGCTATTCCTACTTAGCTCATGGCTGTTATGAGAAAATTGTTATGTTTGAAAATCCTTGTGGTTATTGAAAATAGCTTCAGTGCTACTGAAAATAGCAATTGCAATTTTGAAGATGCACTTAGCAGTTGATTCTGACAGAGGCTATTAAAACTTAAAAAAAGTTAGAATTTAAAAGGATGAATCACACAAATATTGGATCTTTTATTTACAAACTATATTCTATAGAGCTCCTTCAGGAACTGCCACAAAGATAAGTCCACTCATACTGCCTATCCCCAATCCTTTTTCAATCCTTTGTTTTATTTGTACCATTGAGCCATGTGATTTGATTTGACAAAGGGTTAAACTTTGAAAATCCCTGCTTTTATGTTTCGTTTATTGATTACTTCAATGAGACTTTTGAAAGAAACTATAGACAAGTAGCAACAAGCTTAAATGTTGAATTTTCTATCAGAGGTGTTGCTGATTTCAGGGTGATGAATTTGGTTTGGATACTAGGTAATAGGGTTGTGGGTAATGAGGTCGATGTTATTATGGAAAAAATGAAGAGACGGATGTGTATTCTTGTGAAGTATAACAAAGGACCCCCAAATGTAGTTTTGGTTTATCTAAAGTAAACAAAACTTGTTTTTTAATCAGCAGGAAAATAGAGATCCACAACAAGCTTTTCGATTATGGCTTAAAAAAAAGCATGAAGAACAGATGAAAGAAAAAAAGACAGAAGAACTCAGAAAGCAGGAGGAATGCTTATTCTTTCTTAAAGGAACAGAAGGCCGTGAAAGGGCCTTTAAACAGTAAGTTAAAGGAAGGACATTTCCCCTCACTTCCTCATGGTAATTTTAGAAAGTTATGTAATCAATAAAGATTGACAAAAAAAAAAGCCTAAATGTTTTCTCTCTTACAGTATGTACTTACTCAGTTTTAGATTAATGTTTTAAAAAATGGGTAATTCTTTCTTTTTGAAATGTACATTATTTTACATTCACCATGCTGTGCAATATATCTCAAAGAAAAAATCTTACTCCTCCCACCTGAGGCTTTAACCATCATCTCCCAGTCTGCCCCATGTCTGATAACTACCATTCTAATCTCTGCTTCTTGGAGCTCCCTTGTTTTAGATTCCCCATATAAGAGAGAACTTGCAGTATTTATATTAATACTTATTTAGCATGATATTCTCCAGTTCCATATGTGTTGTTGCAAATAACTATTTTTTATGGCTGAATAGTAAAAAAGGGTAATTCTTTAAATCTATAATTTACATATTTATACCATTTTTATTCAGGTTCTTTTTTCAATACTAAAATTATTTCTTAGGACACTAGTGGGATATTTTTTGATACCTGTTTATTTATTTTTTGTTTAATTGTGTATTTCTGAGAGAAATGAGTCAAAGATCAGTTACAACTTCTCCGATGTAGCTCTCTAAAACACCAGATAAAGAATTGCATTTAGCAATTAATGTTTTTCTATAAAGAAAGGCAGGTGGGCTGAGGAGGAAAATCTGTATAGATGAAATGAAAAAGAGGTTTGGGTATATATTTTATTAATTTAAGGCACGAGTGTCCAACTTGTGGCTAGTGGGCTGCATGCTGATTTTGTGAGGACTTTTTTTGGTTACCTGTGGTGATAGAGAGATGGGTTATGGTGATGGTATGTGCAGGGACCTTTTTTTGTTGTTGTTAATCAGCTTTCCCTAATGTTTGTGTATTTACTGTGTGGCCCAAGACAACTCTTATTCTTCCAATTTGCAGCAGAAAAAAAAAGTTGGACACTCCTGATTTAAAACAAACCTTATTTTTCAGTTATCTGGGGAAAGATTCTGTGTTACTTTGCTAATTCTGAGAATATAGACCTACCTTCATAACTCTGCTAACTAGTCTTAGAGGAAGTTGGAGGACAGAGTGTATACTCAGATTGTTTTAAGTTCATTTCTTTTTTTGTCTTCTTTTGCTGTCTTTTTTCCTTTCTAGTTTATATAACCTTTTATTATAACAAAAACAGTAATGTGCATTGTAGAAATGGAGGAGTTTAAAGTCACATTTTCATCATCCAAAAATCTTGGGTGATGACTGTTAGTACCAGAGGGCACATTATCTAGATATTTTTCTGTAAATAAATATAATTTTAAAACATAAATCACAATCATACTGTATATATTCTGCAGTCTGCTTATTTTTGTTAATAATCTCTTCTACTATTTAGTCTATATTTACCTTTTTCCCAAATGACCTGTAAATGATTTGCAGTTTGCTTAAACTAGCTTTTAATTCAGAATCATACAGCATCAGGTCACAATGTTTCTTAAGTCCCTTTTATTTTAATATTTAGCTGTATAGAATTATTTCTTTAAAAGATAAACATGTATACACACACACACACCACATACACACTTATATACCAGCTATTTGTGTGTATACAGTTGTTCTTGATGTTATAAGTAAACAAGCTTTATAGACTTGAATTTGTTAGAATGCAGACTTTTCCTTTATCTCTTGTGATGTTTTCACGTGCAGGCTTATTTTTCCATTTTAAGGAAGAATTATTTTTTGCACCGAAAAGCAAGAGCTCTATAATTTCTCTACCAAGGAGAGTAAGGCAGCATTTCTGCATGCTATTATTCTTAACCTGGCCAAGTAATGTTTGTAGTATAGCTAGTTGCAAAGATTAAGTTATTTGGAATCTACCTAGCAGTTAGGATCTGTAGCACATGTAAAATACTGTGCTTCTTACTAAAAAGCCTAATAATTAGGTTGGCAGTTTCATCACAAGACAAACTTAATTTCAAACATTTGATCCCAAAGGAAACTGACCTTTCTTGTATGAGCCCAGGGTATAAGCTTGAAATTTTCAGATAATACTGGAAAAAACTGTGATGTGAAAATATAAATATATGTCCGTTTCCTTTGACTGCTATGTAGTAACTTTATAGCATGAAGAGTGTATCAGTTTGATACTCACCAAATCTGATCATTCCTTTTTCTACAGATGGCTAAGAAGGAAACGAATAGAAAAAATTGCAGAGCAACAAGTTGCCAAAGAGAGAGCTAGACAGCTTCGACTAGAAGCTAAGCGTTGTAAACACAACCACATATATATGTCAGAAGCCAAGTCTTTTCGTTTTACTGACCATTACTAAAAGTATCAATTAAATACTTCTTTTGGCAGCTGATGTCATCAAAATTTTGGTTATCATTTCTCATGGCCTCTGTGCTTTGTCCTTTAAATTATGGAAAATGGTATTTATCTTTTGGTGATGTTAACAGTTAATTTTTTTTTTAATGCTAGCACAAAATAAATTTCTTCTTTCACACTATTGTTGTGTGTTGTGTTATCTCTTAGTCTGTAAAACAAATTTAATAACAAATGAATTCCATGTTTTACTTCTCATTATTTTATGAATATTGCTTGCTGGATAGAACACAAGAAAAGTACAAGATTTCTAGTCATAGTTCCTATTGTTATTTTGCAACAAAACATTTAATAAAGCAGGAGAGGTGACTTAAGCCTTCCATAGCCCCTTGGTAAACACTATGTGCTTTTCGTCTCTATGATTTCCTTTTCTGGATATTTCATATTAATGAAATTATATGGTATGTGTTATTTGTATTTTTTTTCACTTGGCATGGTGTTTTGGAGGCTCATCCACATTGTAGAATATCTCAATACTTCATTTCTTTTTGGAGAATAATAGACGTATGCATTCATTAGTTGAGAGACATTGGGATATTTCCAACTTTTGGTGCTGATGTAAACATTTGTGTACAAGTATTTGTTTGAATACCAGCTTTCAGTTTCTGTTGTATATATGCCTGGGAGTACAATTGCTAGGTAATATGGTATAATTCTAGGGGAAGCTGAGAAGTTGCCAAATTGATTTCTACAGTGGTAGAAACCAATTTTCCAGTCTCACCAATAATGCGTGAAGGTTCCAGTTTTTCCACATCCTCACTAAAATATTTTTTTCCTATTATTTGTTACTTGTCATCTTCATGTGTGTGAAGCAAATCAAATTGTAGTTTTGATTTGCCATTTTCCAAATAACTCATCTGTGGACTTGTGGATTGTGTATCTTCTTTAATGTCTGTCTTTTTTTTTTTTATTGTTGAATCATAGCTGAGCACATTAGTGCAATCAATGTGCTGGTTTCATATACAATCTGAAACATTTTCATCAAACTGTTTGACATAGCCACCATGTAATTTTCTTAGTTATTGTATGAAGACATTTGTATTCTGCATTTAGTTAATTTTGTCTGAACCCATCTAAGATGCAC
>CAUYRH010145815.1:0-31476 GCA_963574655.1 Perodicticus potto | reverse complement strand
CAACGGGCTAAGGCGCCAGTCACGTACACCTGAGCTGGTGGGTTCGAATGCAGCCTGGCCCGCCAAACAACAATGACGGCTGCAACCAGAAAATGGCCGGGCGTTGTGGTGGGCGCCTGGAGTCCCAGCTACTTGGGAAGCGGAGATAAGAGACTCGCTTGAGCCCAGGAATTGGAGGTTGCTGTGAGCTGTGATGCCACAGCACTCTATCCAGGGTGATAGCTTGAGATTCTGTCTCAAAAAAAAAAAAAAAAAAGGGTTTATCCTAAAGTAAAACTGCCCTAAGGAAGTAGAAGTGATGGTACATTTTTGGATACGTTAGCAAATCTTGCTTCAGAAAATGAAGATATATTCTTAAGATAATTACTCAAGATTTGAAGTGAAATTTTATTGCTTCTGTAATGATTGCAATGATGAACTGTCAATTCTGTAATCCCAACTCCAACGGTAGCAAAGTGATACATCATAAATACCAGATGTAGCATCCGTACCACAGAGGCAGAGCTCTGGTGAAGGTGTGGAGACAGAAAAAGAAATGGTTCACTCAAAAGAGGATTTTGTCACATGCTGGGTTCTGCTCTTCTGACTTTCACTGTGAAGCCAGGTTAGATTTGAGGGAAGTCGCACAGGGAAGACTTCACTTGCTCATCAATCGTAGGTTCTGTGCTCCCTTGAGGAGGAGTCTTACAGAGACATTAAAAAGCTCCAAATAGTTTCTAATACTGACCCTGTTTCTTTCCAATGTTTACAAGCCTCTGTAGAACTTAAGAGTTTTCATCAGTAAAAATAATTGTTACACTACGAAGTGTGTGACACATAATCACTGCTTCTCAAATGCTAGTAATTATTTTCATGTTATTATTATTACCAACAGTATAGCCTGGAGGCAGAGTCACTGAGTGACTTGAATTCTTGTTTACTAATCATGCGGGTAAGAAGATGAAATATGCTGGAATTAAAATGGATTTAAAAAAAGTAACACAGAGAATAAGTAAACAATGTGAATGACCCACTCCTTCTTTACTTTTAATTTGATGAAATTTAAGAAGCTCTTGAAGATGAGAGCAAAATCCGAGTGCACTAGTGCGTATTATGTTGTGCTACCAAGGCCCAGAAAAGATGAGAGTCAGGCCTGTCGTTCCTGCTTTCATGTCCAGATAATCAAAATCCACATACAAGTCAGCGTTTTGTTCAATGAAGAAGGCTGCTATACACTGTGGTGTTTATGACAATGATGTTGTTTTCATGTGGAGTTCAAAATTTTAATGTTATGGAATATTGGGCTACAAAAGTCCCTGATAATCACCTAGAACATGTGTGAATTTTATAGATGAAAGAGCTGAGGCCAATGTCATGGTATGTTTTGTTCAGGGTCACTCAACTGGTCAGTGGCAAAGATAAAAAAGAATTCTGATATTCTTACAGCCGGTGTAGAAATGAAAGTTTTATATCTGCAGGCCTTACAGAGTTTCAATAAGAAGCAGCTGGAGGCGTGAGTACATTTTATTGTATTCTGCAAGAAAAATGAATCCACGGATAGTTTTATTTCAGGAGAACAGTCTTCCACCCAAATTAGGTTCAAAAGCTGTCAACAATAAAATAATTCTATCAGCTATTTAAAGTACAATTATTACCGTGAAGTACTTGGTAGTCTAAGGATGTTTTTATATCACACCAAAACATCTGGACACTTCAATCAACCGGATATATGAACATCAAATAGACAGAGCCCAAATGACTATAAATGTAGCAAATTTATAGTCTTAATTTGTAAACCTCACAGTGCTGTAAAACGAGTTTCAACATAGAAGCTACTCAAGTAATATGAGATTGGCTTACCCCTACTCTCACCTATTATGCATTTCTTTTAAATTTTTACACTCAGAGGCCAAACTTATTTCCTCATTTTGAAGTTCTTGGCTGGGAAGGATAAAAAGGAATGGGGAATACAGATGTAACATTTATATTTTGTCAGTAAAGATAAATTATTTAAATTTGCTAGAGAGGCATTACTTATTATTTTCTAATAATATGGTGGTTGATTTTAGGATCGGTTTCTAGGGAAACAGCCTTATAGTCATCGTTTCAAAAATGAAATGAGAAGTCCTTTCTTTTCATTTCCATCGCCCTTCTCCAGAAGACCACTTTCTTTAACTTCATTCTTTATTTAGTAGACATTTATTATGTTTGGTCTGCTTACTAGGCAGTGTGCTAGTCGTGGGATGTATAACAGTGGGTAGCTTAACTGGCCTTTGGGTTCATAAATCTTGGCATTTGACATGACAGAGAGATCACTGTACAGTTTGTCATAAGAACCGTGACAGAGGAAAACACAGGGTGCTGAGAGATGAGAGGAAAGGCATCTAATTCAACTGTGAGGGTCTTGGATAAAGTCATGTTAAAAAAAGAAAGACTTAAGGAAAAACATGATAGTTGGGGCTAAAAGTGTTTTTCAAAGCCCAAGGACGACGCTGAAGATCCAAACACAGGTGTTAGCTTTAGATTGGTAAGGAGGAATACTGGAGAAAGAAGTAAAAGTTAGAGCCAGCAGTGTAGGAGTAGCTGAAAATTCGCACCTTTCTCCCAAGGATACTGAAAATCAGCTAATGTGTTTCAGTGGCAGATTGGCCTTCTCCCCTCACAACACACTCAACACTCACACTAATTCATTTCCCCAGAATCCTGTTCCTTGCCTTATACATGATTTTGTCAAGTATATCTGTTAATTAGCTAAGAATGTTTAGGGTTCCATAGACCAAGAACTATGTTTCTGTTTCTTTTTACCCCCAAAATACCATGAACACACATTCACTACGTTACTGATAAATCAATCCATATCCGTGTAAAGGAGAACATTTTCCAATAATGGCTAGTAAAGGAGGAAATACTAAAAATACTAACCAGAAACAGATCATAGAAAGTTTAGCTTTCAACTTAGAAAATGGCAGAGTAAAAATGACATGGGAGAAAGGAATTATTTCCTGGGAATTGAAGGAAATATAAAGACAAGGAATAGTTTTATTATTTAACAAACATTGGAATAAAACTATATAAAAAGATAGAAGTTTTTTTTTGCATTATTTTTTGTTTTTACCTGTTAAATATTCTGAAGCTGGAAAACTATGCTATGTAATGATATTAAAAATTACTTAAATGCATCCAGAGGTAGTTTCGAGAATTAGTCATTTTAGGAATTAGTTCCTGGGCCCAAGAGATTCACTAACTGTTATAAAACAAATAAATACAAAATAACCACTATTCTGTTGCTCACAGCAATGTATATGTATCAATGTATAATACATATAGAAATGTTTAGAAGACTATTTACTTAGAATCAACTTGCAGGCTTGACTTACCATGAACACTGTGGTTCCAACATCTTGCAGGGCTAGGCCCTGTTTTCCTCTGCCTGGCATTTTCCTTGCCTAGAGGAGAAATAATTCAGGATATATTCTATAAAACTTGTCATCTGGGGTTGGCCTCATATTTTCTGTTCTCCAGTCTCCCCTCAGTTAATCAGGAAGGCATAGCCTAAAGCATAAAAAATTTGCAATGTTAATGTATTCATATTCAAATGAGCATAAATAGTGTGTGAATTATTGGAAGAAAAGGTAAATAGATAAATTACCATATTTTGTATCTATGATAACTATGTATTCATATTTTCTTCACATCATTCGTATCTTTGAACTGGTTAAAATTTTGTGGTCAAATATTCTGAATATTTTCATTGATAACTAGTAACACAAACCATTCCATTTCAAACACTTCTTTTTTTGAGAGCAGTACCTCTTAGGGCTCATCTGTCTATTTGTATTTCGGTTTAGGTTTCTTTTTTCTGCTTGCTTGTTTTTGGAGACAGAGTCTCAGTGGCATCATGTTGCTCACTGCAGCCACAAATTCTTGGGCTCAACTGATCCTCCTGCCTTAGCCTCCTGATTTCCTGGGACTGGAAGTATGCACTACCATGCCAAGAAAATTTTTCTTTCTAAAATTTGTAGAGTGGAGTCTTGCAATGTTTCTCAGTGTGGTCTTGAAGTCCTGACCTCAAACAGTACTCTAGCCACAGTATCCCAAAGTACTAGGATTACATGTGTGAGCCACTACACTTAGTCTTAAAATCTATTAAGAATATATTCATGATGAACCATATTTTGAGGCAGCAATTAGTAATTTTCATCCCTTTACAGTTGAAAAAATTGAAAAAAATTCCAGCACTGTCTAATTTCAATTAAACTTTATTATTTCATAAGTATTAAGATATATAAAATTTCATGTCATTTTGATATACTTGTTCACTGATAATACTAATAATAGTAACTTACATTGGAAGAGTATTTTAAACACATAAATAATTGTTGGAATAGGAGACAAAAAAAATTATTCTCAATTTATATACATATTTTAGTGGCAGGCAAGAATTATGGTGTGAGTAATTAAACGTTTTAATACATAACAAAATCATACATTGAGATAATATTCCATGGGAAAATTGGAATGGGTGGTAAGTTCAAAGAGTTAAAAGAACAGTTTATAATCTTGAATTCTTAAGAAGTAGGCATAACTATCTATATTATTTAGATGATAATATCTATCTTTAAAATCTTAAAGGAACCTATTTTTTACTTTTCAGTATTTAAAATCCATCATTCTATTCTTTACACGTTCTATTCTTTACACAATTCAAGTTGATGATAAAAATTATAACAGTCCACTTAAAAATGTTGAGGAGCACATGGATATTCTGGATATTCTTTTAGTATTTACCTAAGCAAAAAGTTCAAAGACCACGGTTTTACCTGACATTTGATTTAGTTTTACAGAGTGTGTGAGAGTCAATGCTGGGATACGTGTGTAATATGTAGAAAAAACAAACAGAAGTTCACACACAAACAGCAACTTAGAAATCAATGGTGTGTAGAAAGAGAGAGCTCAGTACTAGTAATTACTAGTAGTAATTATTTTCAGAAAAGTGAGTGCGAAGAAAGTTATGAGTGATTGGGAAGTCGATAATTCTACGCTGCACTGTGTTAGGATACAAAAACGTTTTCATACCTCGTACTGTGGTGGCTCTGCTGTAGCATTTCCTTCATCTGTCATTCTTGGAAGTTACCTTTGACCGAAGGGGGCTACTTTGCCAGCGACCGTACCTGCATACTGGGTAGGTAACAACTGCTTAATACAGTAATACGAAAGCCCGCACCGAACCCTCTGTCCTTCATTTGCATCTTGTCTGAAGGGTCATCTCAGCGTCAGAACTCCCTTTGGGATCAGTCGAAGCCTTTGTTGCAACTACATGGTAGTCCAAGTTCTCCCTTTCTCCAATCCTGTTTCTCTCACGCCTTTCTAGGTATTTTAAGGAAAGGACCTCTCTTGGTTACAATTTGTGCATGCAAATCTCCATTTTCTAGTATTTTCTAGAAAACCCCACCTAAAACATCTTGGTGAATAAAACCATTCACATTAGCATTTGATCACTCAGGCAACTGCATTGAATTCTGATGACTTTAAGTTAATATTCAAGAAAATCCTACATTTAAAACATGAAAATTGTGTGTGACTTCATGTTAGACAGTTAACATTACCATCTTTATAGGAATCACTTGGCCAGTAAATGTTATATTATGATAAAAAAATCTATATAAAGATATAAAGATCTATATTATATAAGAAATTTTATATAATAAAATTACTGTGGGACTTACATTGTTGGGAAAACTTCCAGTTGTGATTAGAAGTGTCACTTTGAAGATAGTTTTGTCTCTTTAATAAAAAGAGGTGGTTAATGGAATAAAAAAATTCAAAAGAAGAGTTTTCTGAAAAATCCCTTCTTCCTTGATATCCCTTAGAAAATTCCAGTCTATATGAATTTGCTTAGTATTTTACTATAGACTAGAGACTTAGAAATTGACATGAAGTGCTTTAAAAATGCAATAGAAAAAATAGAGTAAAATCAATAATAGTGTGAGGAATGACTTGAACAGCTTGTATTTTCACAGTGGTCATCAAAAAGTAATTTTATATCCAATAATTTGTATTGATTGTTTGTGAAACTGTAATGCCTTACGCCAGAAGCCTGGTTGTGCAGTTATAAATATATGTACCATTTTGTTGATCTTAGCTTTTTTTTGTTTTTCCATATTGGGTTTCATTCTCTCTAAAAGGAATCTCATTTTGTAGTTTTAATATGTGGAGGCAAGATTCAGGACCACAACTATTAATTCAACCATCTTCATTCACACAATTGGTACTCTCTTTTGGGGGTGTTGACAAACAAGGGCCTAATATATGAAGTATAACACTACTTTAAGAGAAAATGCTTTTGGAATCATCTACATTATGATTATCAGGTATTGTGAATTTTCCAAGGTGAAACATTTATTAAAAGCAAGATTGCGCCATTAAAAGCTGAAAAAGATACACAGCCTAGGATATTTTCAGCATAAATCTTCCAATATATCTGAAATTTCTATCTTTGATAAGTAACATATTACCTCACCAAACTTAGTATTACCCTTGGCTTTATATAGGAGTCCTGCTTTACAGGGAGGACTCCTTTATAATTTTCTCTTTAGTTCTTTTCGTCACTTTCTGAACTAAGAATGCTAAAATGAAAAGTTTTGGTGGATTTACTTACTCAGGAGCTAAAGCAAGACAAACCTGATCATCCTCATGTGTTTGAATTAGGGGAATAAATCTTGATTCTAGAAGGAGCATTTGCCGATTGCTATAGTGGGTATTTATGTCAGTTTAGAGGGAGAATTGGAAAGTCCTAAATTCCTGTGAATAACACTAATAATAATAATGAGATGACATGACATCAAGTGCAGAAAAAGGGAGATAATAGCGCATTAATCAGTTTGGTGCAGGACATGTGAAAAAGAATCTTACTTCTATTTCTTTTTTACTCAGTACAATTCTCAATATTCATATGAACTGAGAGTGGATCCTTTCCGGAGAAAAAGAAAAGGAGTTGAGTTTTGACTCCAAGTCTCAGTAAAGATATAATATCTGAAAGCTAATATCTGATTTACAGAGGAAGGGAAGATTTGGAAGCGTAGAGATTTGACCAGTTACAGCTTTCAACTATGGCTCCAACATGTACTATTTGTGACCTTGAGCAGCTTACTTAACTTCTCAAACCTCATTTTATCTTAAGAAAATTAATATATATTATATATATATATATTGCAGTTTTTTGGCCAGGGCCGGGTTTGAACCCACCACCTGTGGTATATGGGGCCGGTGCCCTACTCCTTGAGCCACAGGCACCACCCGATATTTGGAGATGATTGTTAGAATTTAATGACAGTATTTATTTATTCAACCACTATGTGATTGAAAGTGTTCTGGGTCCAAGTTTCATAGTGATACACAAAATAGAGGTTGCCTACCCTTCGGAGGAAGACAGGCAAGTTAAAAAACACAAGAGTAAATGACTACAAAGTATAATTTATTTAGAGAAGGAGTGTGTCTTAAATGCATTGGCCAACTGAGCCTTTTCTGGGTTGACATTTTGTCTTAAAAAATAGCCACCGAGAAGCCAGCCATTGAAAAGCATAGAGAAAAACATTTTAGGCAAAATCGACAGCAAATGCAAAGGCTCTAGATTGCAGATATGGTGGGTGTAAGGGGCACACAAGTGGGAAGGGAACTTTGAGAATGGCAGAATGTGGTCCCAAATGCCAAATGAAATTTTTAATCAGTGCATAATAGCAGTAGCTATTGAAATGCTAGGCTATTCATTGAAGCTCTAAAACTATTTCTATTACAATTGTATTGGAGAATTGATCTAATGTTAGCAGGATATTATTGAATTTAGTAGTGAGTGGTTTAATGAATAAATTGTTAGACTAGCAGGCAGTTTTAATTCACAAACTTATAGCTGACTTTCTATATGAACTTGTGAAATTTATATAATCTCAGTTTCAATAGCATTGATTCTTTATATTTACCCCCTATAATTCTCATAAGTCTACTCTGAGAATTCAGATTTGAGACATTATAACTCCCTAATAAATTCTCCATAGCTGGATGTAAGTATAAAATGTCTGACAATAATGGCATGCTGTGAGTTGTGACCATCAAATATAAATACTTGGTAGTTTGTAATTAATTTCACTTGTTCTGAGAATTAAGAATACTTTATCATTTAAAAAAAAAACAGTTGTTAAATTTGCAAACCATAATTGCTACTTTCCAAAATGCAACAATTCCTAGGGTGGTAGAATCTATGTTGAGGTATAAACTATCTATGTAAACACAAAAATCCCCTAATGAAAATAGAGACAGGTTTTAGACAATTGCTGGGATATTTTGAGATACCCACATGATATCAAGAACTGCAAAGGAACTGAGATTTTACCCTATGTTAGACTGAATTGTGTCACTTCTCCCTCAAAATCTTACATTGAAGCCCTAACTCCCAATGTGACTATATTCTAAAACCTCGTAAGGAAGTAATTTATGTTGAATGAGATCATATGTGGGGACCCTAATCCCATAGGACTGATGTCCCTATAAAGAGAGGAGGAGACCCCGTTATTGCTTATGTACAGATAGAAGGCCATATGATGACACTGGGAAAAGACAGCAATCTTTAAGCCATGGAGAGAAGAGTCCCCAAGAAACCAACCCTGCACCACCCTAATCCTGGACCTCTCACCTCCAGAACTGTGAGAAAATAAATTTCAGTTATTGAAGACACCTATTCTATGTCAGTTTGAGCAGACTAACACAGCCTACTTTGAGTCAAAAAGTTTGCTTTCTGCACAGTTTCATCTTATGTCAGACAAAGACCTTTATAACTCACACCAATAACAGTAGAGTATTAACATATTGTCTTGCTCTGGTTCTTTGAACCCATTTTCCTAAAGGATGAGACAACAAGGGCTAAGCTGTGTCTGTGTATAAATTCACTGCAGTACAGCAGAGGTAGTGTGCAGTAAGGGAAACAGAGTCTTATGATGAGGATAAGCATGTATTCCCTTTGCTCTAGAGACTATTTAGACCAGCTGTATTTCTAGAGAGAGATACAGTCTCTGTTTTCCAAGACCATTTACTGCTATACAAACACCCTTCAAGGGTAATCAAGATCTCTGCTTTCAAGATGTGTAAACATGTAATAATCCAATAAAGAATTATCTTTTAGCCCAAGATTGCTCTTATTAAAACAAACAAAAACAAAAAACAAATGTCTCAGGAAAATTATGTTTGGAGTTATATTCAAAGAGAAGCTTGTTTGATGAATCTTATAATTCTTATAAGAAAGATAATAATTTCCACCCTAAATGTATCTAGTGTTTGTCACAATTTAAGTCCAATTATTTTATTATATGGACTAGTTCTCTAAATTAAAATGCTTCTTCTAAAAGACTGTCACCTTGGGCAACACAACCAATTTATTTAGTGTGCATTATTAAAAAATTTAACTTCAGTATCTTTATGATCAGAAAAGTAAGTTAAAGAGAGGAGAGTAATTATGAAATGAATCTTGTGACTAGTAGAATATCACAGCTTCGATGATGGAGCCCTCATACATCTTTTCAACTTCATGAGATATGTATAGTTGTTTCTGATCAGTTTCAGTGATTTCCAGGAATCAGTTATGACTTGAAAGACTTCCTCCCTCTTCTCATTCCTCTGAGGATACTTTTCCCACAAATGGATTAAATATATTGATTCAGTCTTCCTGGATGTGTTCTATACTTGTTCCATGCACAGGGACTATTTTAAGCAAATTATGTCCCTCCCTTCTTGTTAAATTCTGAAATGTTACTGATTAAAAGCCAAATCTATTCTATGAAATGATTTTTAAAATCCTAAATGAATAGTAACAGGCTTTAAGATCAGACTTTCTAGAGTTCTAAGAAGCTGTTCCCTTACATTAATTGTTATTCTAAGTTCCACAGTGAACTTTATCGTTGAGATACTGCTGCAACTCTGCTTTTAAGTAAGGTCCCCAGCACAGTTTTAGCTTTGGAATAATGTTTATTCTCTTGTGAAGTCATCTGCAGAGTGATTTGTAGTGACCCACTGAAGGAGCACAGTAACCTAGGTCCATTAACATCGCCATTAAACAGGAGATAAAGCTAGGCTCTGTCATTTAATATACTCACACCATTATGATGTTTATTTAAGCAGCAAATCTTTTAACTATCAAGCTTCACATTTAATTGTGAAGTTCAAAATATTCCAGCAAGAACAACAGAAATGAAAAGCTGCGTCTCAGTACAGATATGCACATTGCTTTCGCCTTTACTTCCCCACTCCCACTTTCTTCCACTGCCAGTTTGCCACAAATATTTTCAAAGTAACCTCTCGGTTCTCACTAAATTCATAACTTAAGTTCAGACAAAAATTTGATTTGTACTATTTTTGTCCATTAATTCTTCAAGTTTCTTTTTATTCTTAGTGTAAAATTTTTCTAAACACAGTGAAGCCTTAGACTTCTCTAACGTTTCTATTAACGTTCTCTGATAATAGTCTTAAACGTAACAGTTATGAAGATTTTATACCATCCGTTTCTATTTCAATCAACCAGTCTCGTAATCAAGTATTGTCTTAAATCAGCCAATATCATCTGAACAGTTTAAATATCGGACAGATAAAGGCCAAAGCAAAGAGCTTCCTTTGGAGTCATTCTTACTGTCCCACTTCTAAAAGAACATGTATTAAAGAAAGTCATCCTTAGTAATTAATGCAAAATATACTTAAAATCAGGGCTGGGTACATGGGTGTGCAACCTTTTCAGTCACACGGTGTCCTGTACTTAGAAGGGCCCCATGTGTGTTTTAATATTTGACTATTACTGTATTGAAATGCTTAATTTTTGAACCTAGGATCCCACGCCTCAATTTTGCATTTGACCCTCTAAATTATGTAGCCTGTCCTGGTGATATTTTATAGTGCATTTCTCATTTTGTTTCCATTATAATTTATTATTCAAGTAGTCAGTATGTCCCAGCTTATACAGTTGACTCACCCAACATGTGTGGGAATGAAGTTTGTTTTGTTCTCCTTTGTTTTGTTTTTAGGGTATTTTTTCATATTCCCCATATTTATATATAAATGTGTAGACAGGGAAATGAAATGATCTTTGGGAAAAGTATTAGTCACAAAAGACATTTTTAAAGAGCTATTTCTTTAATTAACAATGTAAAATAAAGTGTAGGATCCTGAATTGTATTGTTAAGATGACTACACTCATGATAAAATTTGTGTTTTTATTATTAATAAGAATTACATCACATAAAAGTAAAAAAAGATAAATGAGTACACAGTCTAAAATTCATTGTCATAATTAGAAAAAAATCACATAAATCATAAAAATAAAAACAGAAGTTAAATATTCAGGAACTGCAGATAAAGACCAAACAGGGGGAAATTATCTTAATGTGTAATATGAGATTCTTATTAGGCAAGCAGCTATAGCTTTACATCACTGATATTTAAAAGAGGATGTAACATAGCCTCTTTTTTTATTTTTTAGGTTTGGAATCCAGAACACTCTTGCAAACAATGGTTTCTGTAGGCCTGCAGACCTTCTGCTCTTTCCACATTTGTTCCTCTCCAAAGCCACGTTAGCATTCTGCCACACTCAACAGCCACAGAAAATTTAGAATATGACAAGTAACTAAAGCAAAGAGTTAGGGATGATTAAACTTTTTAATGTCTTACTGCTTAATTCTCATTATCCTGCCTTGAATTCATTAAGGTGTCAGCACATGGGCTAATACTGGATTATATAATGGTTAAGATATTCTCCTGTTTGAAGATTCAAGAATAGATCAAGAAAAGCCCTAAGGGCACCTGCTAGGCCTACTGTAGTATTTGCTGTTGAATTCATAAAATGGTGCCCTTCAGGGTAAAATCACATCTGAGGAAAGAGAGATGATGAAACATTTCTTTAAAATGTATAAGATGGCACAATATTAGGTAGCAGCATATATTAAAATATATGGAATTTCAGACCTGTCAGGCTGGTACTCTGCTCTTCTTTAAGTGTTATAGCAGCATACAGGAATGAAGATTCCAAAAAGAATACAACTTTCAAATATTTGGGGGTGTAATAAATAAACATCATCATAGGTATTGGATACAAATTAGTATTAATGGATGAGGCAGTATTAAAAATATCTTAATTACTACTTTGCATGCACTAATAGCTAAGATACTTTACTACAGGCAGACTGTGCTTACATCTGATGTTATTGTCAACATTAAATGAGCATTTGGGACATAGCTTCATTGAAGCATTTCCTAAAAGAATGAAGTCCTTTTGCATAATTGAAGAAATATATGTATGTAGTGTTTGCCATAGGAATTAATAAATTCTTGTACAATAAAATATTAACTCTTAAGTCAAAATAATGGCATCAATACATAGGACAATATGAAAAAATCTTTGCTATTAGCCATTTGTTTAAACTTCTTAGGTCCTAATTTCCAATTTCTAAGATTATGAATTGGCCAAGAGGCACCACTTTCATCTCACCTGTTACATTAATCTGTCTTTATAAAACTTATAGGAAGACTTAATTTTTCATTATCCAACTTTGAGTTTCACAATTTCATGTCTTTGTTTTTATTTGTTCATTTATCCAACAAATTTTGCCTAATTATCTCAAGCATTATCCTTAGCTCCAAAGATTAAAGAATAAGGGGGATGAAGAGGAAGGAGGATATAAGATCATTTAGTTTACAGTCTAATATGCAAATGCAGCAGACAGTAATAAAAGAATGACAAATGTAAATATGGCCTTGAGAATGTGAGGAATATTGAAATGAAGGATTACATTGAGCTAGAATAGCATATGATCCCATCAAAGAGAACAAGGAAGGCTTCCCGAAATTTCTCATGATAGAACTGAGACCTCAAAGAAAAGGCAGGGTCAAAGATTAGAGGTGGCTGGAGTCAAGACTTGATTATGGAAGAGCAAAATCTTGGTTATTAATAACACGATCCAGTAGACAAAATTAACAAACTTATCACCTCTAATACAGACTCTATGGTTTCACTGGCCCAACATAGTTTATAGAAGTATTTCAAAGGTTAAAATGTTACTCTTTTCACTTGGTTTAATCTACTTATTATTTTTAATATTCGAATGTTCAGGGGTTGATGCTTATTGAAACACCACTTGTTTTAGCACTAGGCCAGGAAAAATTAATGCTACTAGTTTTAATTGATGATTGTGCAATACATTAGCCTTATAATGATATTTTTCACTGTGTTTGTGTTTCATGACAAGGGGAAAAAAAGTTGATTCATTGACCATTCTGCTTGCAGGCACATTTATAGGAAGAGTGGGCTTCCATAGGAAATGGTCATTAACACTGTAAATAGTGAGGAGATACATTAATTGGAATACTTCTCAAAGAAGAAATTCCAAGTAATTGAAGGCATATATGTGTATAGTGTTTATAATATAAATCCACAAATCCTTTCATAATACATCCTTACTTCCTAACAGTATCACAGAGAGAGAGAGAGTGCACTTGTTATGAATTTCTTCATCTCCTTTACTTTGGAGCTGACGTAATAATTTGGTGTCACTGTTCTGTCCTTATAAAAGTTAAAAAATTAAGCATTAACAGGAAGTTTTGGTAATAACAGATTTCTAATTCCAGTATTCAAATTCCATTGAATTGTCATCATAATATTTAACTCCAGTGAAAAAATATATATAAAACCATTTTTTAAATGAAAACTATGACCACATATCAAACTTTATATATTTTTTAAAAACATAAAACAAACTCCGAAAGATTCTGATTATGCGAGGAGATAAAAGTAGTGCAATAATGCATTTCCCAGAATGACAGCTAGTTATATCTGTAAATGGCTTTTGGTAGAAAGAAAACACACTGCTCTAATCAATACAGAGATAGTCTGTAATGTAAAGATTAGAATCAGAATATTTAAAAATTTAATACTTTGCCACTCCATATAGCACTTTGGAAGTCAATATCTTTGGAAACCTGGCCCATTTCCCTTCTTTAAAAGCATTATATATTTAAAGTTTTTAAATTATTTAGTCCATGTGATTAAAAATGAAAAAAGGTAGTCCATCCATTATCTTCTGCAGCTACTGTCTGGTTATTGGGGGGTTTCCTCTTCTTAAACCTTCATTTTCTTTTCTTATCCTATAAAGAAAACTCAATAAATACATTAAGAGAGCAAAAGGAAACCTCATCCTCTCACTAACATCAAAGGATGTTACTGCTTAAATAATAGGCAGAGGAGACTGTGTGTGAACAAGATGCTTGAATATTTTCACTCAACTGTGTTACTTTCAGATCTAATATTAAAATATGATAAAGTTAAACAGCAGGAAAGTGTATAGTATGTCTGTTTTCCTGACCAACTGTACATGGTGAGTTTATCTTTTGAAAAATTTGCTTTCAAAATTACTCCAAACTCAACTCTTTTGGGTAAGAATAATTTTAATTGAGTTTAGTCCTTCTCATTCAAGCAATAGGAAAGGAAATATGAGCCTTCATCATGGAAGGGAAGGCTCATATTTAAATAAAGTGGAGAATTATTTTCACAGTCATCAAATTTAATTCCCATGCCAATGTATTTTATGGTTATTAATTTTCATGCCCTAATGTTGTTTCATTTTTATATATTTCCTCTAGATTTTCTTGAGACTAGAATTGTTGATTTTGCAAATGTACTATCCAGTTTAGGTTAAAAAATATAACTTTTACTATTTCTTATGAAGATTTGTAATATTAAGAAAGAAATGGGGCGGCACCTGTGGCTCAGTGGATAGGGCATCAGCCACCTATATTGAGGGTGGCAGGTTCAAACCCAGCCCTGGCCAAACTGTAACAAAAAAATAGCCAGCATTGTGGCAGGTGCCTGTAGTCCCAGATAGTCCGGAGGCTGAGGCAAGAGAATCCACTAAGCCCAGGAGTCGGAGGTTGCTGTGAGCTGTATGACACCATGGCACCCTACCAAGGGTGATAAAGTGAGACTCTGTCTCTACAAAATTAAAAAAAAAAAAGGAAAGAAAGAAATGAGACTGTTTTACTAACTTAGAATATCTTTCTTCATCCTACCTTAGTAGTATGTTTATTGCCATTTTAACAGAAATATTGAAAATATCTAAAGAAAGGAATACTGAAAAATATATCAAAGAAAATAGCAAAATAGCAAAGAAATCCCCAAATACTCAAAGATGGGTCAGAGAGAGTTAGAAAGGGAAACAGTCTATTTTCTCTCTATTTTATGCTAAAGGGCCTTAGAAAAAAAGTCCATTTAGGACATTTTATAGACATCTCTTCTCATTCTGTGGATCTCCTATTATGCGGCTTAGCTCTTAGGAACATTGATTATTATAGCCGGATTCGGTGCATTGGCCATGAAGTGTAACAGGACTTTTTTTTTTTCCTCTCTCTCCCTTTTAAAATTTTACAGCCCAGGCTCGGCGCCTGTGGCTCAGTGGGCTAAGGTGCCAGCCACGTACACCTGAGTTGGCGGGTTCGAATCCAGCCCAGGCCCGCCAAACAACAATGATGGCTGCAACCAAAAAATGGCTGGGCGTTGTGGTGGGTGCCTGCAGTCCCAGCTACTTGGGGAGCAGAGGCAAGAGACTCACTTGAGCCCAGGAATTAGAGGTTGCTGTGAGCTGTGGTGCCACGGCACTCTATCCAGGAGGACAGCTTGAGGCTCTGTCTCAAAAAAAAAATAAATAAATAAAAATAAAATAAAATAAAATAAAATTTTACAGCCCAAATAGCTCTAATATTAACATATATATATTTTAAAAATACATATATATATACACACATATATTTTAATCTTAGAGCTATGTATTTAAAAATACATATCCATATATATATATACACACACACACATATATGTTTTAATCTTAGAGCTATTTGGGCTGTAAAATTAGGATAGTATAAAATGTTATAATATATATATATATGGCAAGATAAATGAGACTGGTGAGAGGAGCGGATCTAAGATTCTTGCGTTTCCATTGGTCATACTCAGAGTATTTAAGAGTGATAGTAGGCTATGTATTTCACTTCTTTTGAGCATTGTGTTCAAATAATTATTAATATAGTGTGTGGAGGTGAATCTTTGGTACAATACAAGCTGGCAAATTCCTAATGTTGCCAAACCAATAAAGATAAATTTCTAATGGTTTTATTATTTATTTCATCTTAAATCCCTTTCAGGTAGAAATGAATAGTTGATTTCTTTCTGTTGTTCTGAAGAGAATAGGTAATAAATAGGATTCTTCCAACTTTTGGTGATTTATCAGAAAGATGATGTGAATCTGGCATGGTGGCTCACATCTGTAATCCTAACACTATGGGAGGCTGAGGCTGGAGGATAAGTTGAGGCCAGGAGTTTGAGACCTGCATGCATAACATAGAAAGACTCCCTCTCTCAAAACCAGGAAAAAATGGCTCGACATAGTGGCCTGCTCCTGTAGTCTCAGCTACTGTGGAAGACTGAGGTGGGAGGAGAGTTTGAGCCCAGGAGTTTGAGGTTGCAACAGAGCAACAAAAACAAACAAATAAAAGAACCCACACAAACAAATAAAAAACAAAACAAAGCCAACCCCAGATAATATAGAATTCAGGGTGAGGAAAGAACAGACATTTATAATCTGCAGGGAACTAGTCTTTGCTAGTTTCTCAGTTCAATGGTTTTTCAAGTATCCTCAAACTTTTTAGTAATGGGTTATCTTCACTGGTCTGCCTATTATGATATCAGGTATGGTCTGAATGGATATTTTTGAAAATAATATCAAGAGTTATAAATAAGTGACTAAACTTTAGTTACACGACAGTATGATGTATAGTGTTTCTATGCAGATAATATAAGCACAATTATAGTATAAAATGTTAAATAATATTTAAAAAGATTCACATAGCTCCATGTGGTGGCTCATGCCTGTAATCCTACCATTCCAGGAAGCCGAGGTGGGTGGATTTCTTGAGCTCAGGAGTTTGAGACCAGGCTGAGCAAGAGTGACACCCCCATCTCTACTAAAAATAGAAAAATTAGCCAGGTGCCATGTCATGTACTTGTAGTACCAGCTATTCAGGATGTTGAGGTATTTGGATCTCTTGAATCTAAGAGTTTGGGGTTGCTGTGAGCTGTGATGACGCCATGACACTCTACATAGGGTGACAGAGTAAGACTCTCTCTCAAAAAAAAAAAAGAAAATGAAAAAGAAAGAAAGAAAGATAAAAGAGAGAAAGATTTACTTGTAAATTTACAATCCAAAAGTTGCCTATAAAATTCCCAAACACAGGAAAAATGTGAAATTATAGCTAAATGAGCCTTAATTTACAAACTATTCATTGCACACTTTTACAAAATATTTATAAAATATTCTCAATGTGTTGGCCACCTGTTTGTAAAATTTCATAATGAATATTTTATAAATAAAGGTACAGTTAGCTACAATTTCACATTTTCCCTACATATGTCAACTTTATAGGCAACTTTTGGGGACATCCCGTATATTAGGAGTAGAAAAAATATCTTTAGCCAACCTGAATACCTCATTCTGGTCAAGCTCTATTTTATTTTTTCTTGACTTGGGTGGATTTTTAGGGTTCTTTTCCAATATGTCTCATGCTATTCTTATGTCATTTAGAGAACACTGAGGTATTACATCCTTGCCTTTAAACCACAATTACTCTTTGTTAAATGCTCTTGTTCAGGGAAGATTAGGCATCCAGTGTCTGTCTATCTTAGCTTCAGTGGAACCCAGACGTCTTCAGGATTGGGCAGCCTTTACAGGCAAACAAAATCTCAATACTAATATTCAAAGTTTACAGCTTCTTGCCTTTACCAAGGCACCGTAGATTATCTACCACTTTTAAAAATCTTGAGAGTATTTGAAATAATTCTATATCATTAAAAACAATGACCTAACATTTATCAGCTTACTCATGTATGTGCCTGAAGTACTTTACATACATTTTAAAATCTAACATTTATCACAGGCCTGAGAGATAGATAATGTAATTATTTTCTGATTAGAAATCAGAAAAAACAGGTTCAAAGATTTGAATTAACTGGCCTAAATTTTATACAAACTCTGGTAAATGACCTTAAGATTTCAATGGAGTTCTCTATAACTTGGAGCTTGTGCTCTTAAATTCTTAACATGCTATCTCCTGCCTGTATTTCACAATTACATACAAATAGTCCTTTCCTGTTCCTCTTTAGTGCTTTTATTTTTTATGTGTATTTTTTTTTAAAATTACTTGAGAGTAGTAGCTACTTTGTTGGACAAGAAGTCCAACTTGCTCGGTCACCATCTTGTTGCCACACAGCTCCAAGAGTCTTGAGTTGCCCAAACACACAGGATTCTCTTAGGTCTTCTCTTAGGAAAAATATTCAAAACAAGAATGTGATTGTATCTGGAAATATTCACTCAGCCTAATTTATTATCTAATTTAGCATTATTTTTTGTTCTTTATTGAGCATGTATATATCAGCTTCTATTATGATCTCTTAACTAGCCATCTCATCTATTTCTTTCCTCATTAATGAGCTAAATAAAACTTTGCCATGAGTTTACTCTGGTGTTTGAATGGGGTTGTCTTTTTCTAAAATTTAAGTGTTATACATTGGACCTCATTAAAAAAAAAAAGAACAACTCAAAAAATGGCCCTATTCTTACAGAAATGGGCTTGCCACACTTACAGATGCAATTGGTAAGAAGTCATAGGTGACTCACTATTGTTCCTGTGTCTGACTGTAGGTACTAGTGAATTAGAATTCCCTCTTACAAACTTTGTTCCTCCATAGATTTGCAAGTAAGTGTTCAACTCTACCAAACTCACATGCTCATGGTACACTAAAGTTTAGTTTAGATTCAGTAGAACATTTGCTGCATTTATCGTATTGAAATTATACTTTTGTCTACTTAGTCCTCTTTTAGCTCCTTGAAATTAGAGCTCCCTTGCATTATAGAATTTGGAATTGCCTAGATAGAGCACAGTACCTGGAATGTATTGGGCATTCCGTCGACATTTATTAAAGTGAAGTGAACTGAACAGAAGAAAGTTCTTTGTTTCTGTTTATTTGTTCCTACTTAACTTTGACCCTCAGGTGCTTATCCATGATAACGTCCTAGAGGTGTTACTATCTCCTTTAAGATTCTGCAAAATTATTATCATTTTGACATACAATGGAGCAGTAGTTCCCTTCTTTAAATCTATAGTTTTTTTCTTAAGAATTTTCTATTACCAGCCAGCTTATACTGTGTTCCTGCAATTAGCTTTTTGTTTCTTTTCTCATTACTGGACAGCTATTTTATTAGTTGAAGACTTTGTTAGAAGAAGTGCTATAATATAATTTTCAAATAGTCAAAAACGTGATGTTCATAACAAATAAAATGAACTCATAAAAGTTTTCATTTAACTCTAAAGAAAGAACCAGGGTTTGATAAAAAGAATTTGAGGAATTGGGATTGTAATGGTTTGTCAAAGACTTGCACAAATAAATTTGGCAATAGATTTATAACTCTTTAATTGATAATGTGGACATCGAATAATATGGGGTTTATTTTCTTTCCTGGATGGAAATCATTTCCATTACCATTATCGAAGAATCATTTGCAGGACTCTTAGACAAGGGTTACTTGTGATGTACTTAGACAAGGATTGTCTGGAGTGCTGTCTGAGTTTTCTATAAATTAATTTGTAATATTCAAAAATGTAAAATATCCTAATAAGTAATAAATTTGCAGTCAAAGAAACAGAGCCTAGAAAATCTGATAATCCTAAGGATGAGATAATCCGCATACTACATTGAAAATATTCTCAGTATCTCTTTGCCTATTATCAGTTTGGGATAATCCTCAGGACAGTTTTAATAACCAGAGTGGAAGACGGCTGAAAATGGATCCTACTTGTGTAGAAACATAGATGGCATGACAAGATGAAATTTTAATGAAACTTGTAAGCATCCTCCCCCTGTCTAAAACAAATCACTCTTTTTTTTTTTCCTGCTTTGCTATTTCATGATAATATGCTCTCTAGTTATAGGGGCTACACAGCATTCTTTTATAAACTTTACACTAAAAGTTAACTTAGATAGGACTATTTCTCCACTATTCAGGGAGGCAGAATACCTTTCTCTTTCACCAAATGCTGTTAGGTAAATAGATAAAATGAAAGACACCTGGAATGAATTTCGAGTCCTTTGTTTTATAGTTTTTTTTTTTTTTTTTAACGTAATCTCTCAAGGAGTAAAAGAAGCCAGCAATGGGCAAAATGGATCTTCTAATGACCCTTAACATCACAACAATTGAAGAAATGTGTTTGGAATAAAGTCTAACCAACTGAGATTCTGCAGATAAATAACTGTCTGATCAGAATGCATACTGAACCAAAGAACAGGTTACTTTTTATTTTTTATTTAATTCAAACTGTCCAGCCAGGATGCGCATAAACATTTTTAAAATAGAAATATTTAACTTTCATTTCTTGGTCACATAACAAGTACTCCAAAATATTTGCTGAATGGAATAATATAATAAATATTATATTTATTTATAAATAGAAATAATAAAAACCAACAAATTCTAAGAGAAAACCATTCTCTATTTTTAAAGAAAGCTATCCTAACTGCCTTTTGTTTGTGGCAGACGTATGTTGAAATCTGTCAGTTGATTGTCTAAAATTCCATTGGATTTTGCCTTTTTCTCCCACCCCTCTTCCACTGGTTGTTACTATCCAGGGGCATAATACCCTTAGGATCATATTTATTTTACCAAAAATAAGAAACAAAGAACACAGTCTTAAATATTATGGACTTGCTTGATTAATATTTATTTTAGAGTTAAAAGTACTTCTCAAATGTGAATTATAAAAAGTTGACTATATTACAGTCTCTCATTGCTGTATGCCATCCACCATACTGGTGTTTTTACTGGTCCCTACCCAAACACACTATCATGGCTTTAATCTAGGATATGTTTTTCCTTCAAATTATCTCTTGGGACATGGAGGGAGAAACTGGGAAAACTGGATACTACCAATTTAAGTAACATATCCAATTTATTTTCTTTCCAGCAGCATGCACCCTATGGGGTCATTTTTTTTTTTTTTTTTTTTTTTTTTAGGCCTTAAATTTTTTTCTCTCTCTCTAACCTCCTGAGGGATTTGTCATCCTAACAGAATCTGCTGTATACTTTTACCAAAAAAGAAAGGTTGTGTATAACAGGATTTTAGTATTTCCAGGTGGCTGAAAAAGATAATAAAATAGCAAGACATCTCCTGCTTCAGTCAATAATGAAGAAGATAACAGAAAATGGCAGGTGGAAAATGAAGAAGAAATCAGAAGGGTAACTCAGCTCTAGACTGCACCAGGGAGGCAGAAGCAAAAAGATAGAACATGGGCAAGTCAATTTTGCTCAACATCTCTATATAAATCCATCTAAAATTCATAAAGTTCAAGGGCCCCATGATAAAAAAGATGACATAATTAAGAAATATACTATTTTTTAAAGAAATTTGTTATATTTCCTCAAATGGTGTTTTTTTCTTTACGTGGGGCAAATTGATTTTATTTTCTGTGGCTTGTGTTCTAGAGCTTGGCAAATAGAAAATGGTAAAGAATTTATAACCAGTGTGGTGAGTGTTTTGATACCTTACATATAGCTGTGATAGAAGCTTCTGAATAGAAAGGACAGAAGATACGATTTGGAAACACATGGACACACACATAGACACACACACACACACACACACCCTGGTGTCTGCACTCCCTGCCACCTTGTGCATCTCATGGTGACTCTAAAAGAATACATTTCATGACATATTTTCTGTGAAAGATTTGTTATAGCTATAATTTTAACTTTGGCAAGAGATCAAGAACAGAAACATGCATTAATAGTAAAAACTAATAAAAAATACCAAGCTGAAAGTTTGACACACATCCAGTCATTTCTTTACCCACGGTTCAAGTGTGAAGAGCATAGCTCACTGGAGGCAATTGCATTTTCAGAATGAAAGGAATTATAATTCCTGATTCTCGGGCTCATTCACTTCAAGTCTTGCTCAATTGCAAAATGTAACTAGAAATTTAATAACGAGTGTTACCCCGAGAGAATGCTTTAGGAATAAATTTAGATTTAAAAATATATCTACATCCTCTACATGACTGGCAGATTTTTCTCTCTTGCTTAGGAGCAGACTGACAGGGAGCGTACTCACCTTTTCATACCTTACAGGCACTTGTTCTTTCTGCCATGATCTAAAATAGCTCTTTTCCATACTAACGATTTTTTTTTATAAGCTGTTCCTGAGTTATCTGGGTGTCAGGGATTTGATAAATACATGTGTAGAAAACATAGCATTGGGTGAACAAGACATGGAAGATACAACACCTGATTTCAGAGGAGGGCAATGAAAAATAACACATTTAATTTGAACATGTAGAGATGTTTCCAGATTTCAATATGAAGAGATGAAACAAAACATATTTTGGGGGTTCACCATAAGCCTTTTGAAGGCATTATTTTTATTAGTAAAATTATATAAATACTCAGTTTATTCCTGGGCCCAAATTCAATTTTTTGTAATAGATTGAGTTTTGTTCCTGTCTAGGCTTGGTGTTGAGCTGAACACCATGCAGCACAAACAACCTGAAATCCTCCCTTTCTATCAACTCCTGAGAATCTGAGTGTTTGTGCTCTGCTTTCTAAACCTGGGTGCAGAGTATAGCATGGGTAAGTCTATCTCTTCTATATCACTATTTCCTATATTGTCATTTTTTATTCTAAAACCTCCTTACATTATTAGATGTTGTTTGCCATTGAAAATGTAAAAACAAAAATAAATCAGGAAAAGCAAAAAGAAAAATCCTATAAAATTTACTTGAGCTCTTTGAAATTTTTTATCGTACCTTTTTCCTCAAAATTCTTTTAGATTCTACAGCAGCATGTGATACTGTTTGCTTCTTTCCAAACTATTGGGTTGTTAGGTTATTAAGCACTAAGTATGAAATGTCCAATTTCCTTAAGTACTAAGTTTGACAGTTGTTATCTCTGTAATTTCACTTTGACACTCTTATTCTTTTTTAATTGAGAAGGAATATCCTCATTTTGACTTGTGATTATATTTCAAATATATTTAAACCAATTTTTGTGAAATCATGAATAAGTAAAAAGTCTGTGAAACAAATGCAGTGCAGGAAGCTTGAAATAGCAACAGTTTGGGAAGACTTTGGCCAATGAATGAAAAGTATGTTGATGGTTTGAGAAGTTGTCTCCTGGTAACTTTAATCTCCAGGGTGAGCCATTTGGGCGACATGAGACTAAGGTGGATGAGGAGCTGAAAGTTACAATTGAAATGAATTCATTTATTCATTCATTTATTCTACTAATTCATGAATTAGTAGAAAGGTTTGATGTTACATTGCAACAATACTGGATCATTTGAAACAAACAGGTAAGATAAAGAAGCTGGATAGATGGTTGCTGCATGAATTAAATGAGCACCAGAAGAGAACCTCTCAAAGTTTGCATTTCTTCACTGTCATCACATAAAGGCAAACCATTTTTACACTGTATTGTTAATCATGAGGAAAATGGATTCTTTTTAACAATTGCAAGTGTTGGACACAATGGTCGGATAAAGAAGAAGTGACGAAAGACAGTCCAAAACCCAGTATTCGTCAAATAAATCTAATGGTATGTGTTTGGTGGCCCAGCACTGGTATCATGTGCTACTCTTCATGAAATCCGATCATTTGCTTACAGTGGACGTCTACTGCTGCAAACTGGATGGCAGATGAGGATGCTTGACGTTAAGCAGCTGACACTGGCCAGTAGAAACCAGCAGAGACAAGCCAGTCCTCTTGCAAGAAAAGGCTGTGCACAAACAATGCTGCTAAAACTATGGAAGCTGAACTTGGAAACTGTCTGTCATCCATGGTATACACCAGACCTTGCACCACCTGACAACTGCATCTCCCAGGCTGTAGACCACTTCTTACAAGGAAAATATTTAATTATCAACAAGCTTGGAAAATGCCTTTTGTGATTTCATTGCCACTTACTCCCCAGGTTTTGTATATGCTTAAATATAGCATACATAAGTTTCTTTAAGATGGCAAAACCATGTCTATAGTTTAAGCACATACTTTGATTAATTGTACTGCTTCTTGTTTGAGATATAATAACCTAGACTTTTTATTACAGATGTAATAACTTGTGGTGTCCTCTGACTCTGCGTCTGTTTATTTATTCTTTAAATAAGTTACTTATTTTGGTTGTAGGTAATATTTGCATGTACTACAAAACTTGAAAGTCAAAAGAATAAATAGATAAAATAAGTCTACATCTTCATTCCCTGGTCCCCAGTAAGTCAATTCCTCTTCCTGGAGGAACCATGGCTAATAGTTATGCTGTTCATTGCAGATATCTTCTATGCAATTAATATTTCCATGTATAATTTTGTTTTACTAATTGTAGCATATTCCATGCCTCATTCTGCCCTTTGATTATTTTTTACTTAAAATATATATTTTGAAGTGGTGCCTGTGGCTCAAAGGAGTA
Source organism: Perodicticus potto (assembly GCA_963574655.1). Classification (NCBI taxonomy): domain Eukaryota; kingdom Metazoa; phylum Chordata; class Mammalia; order Primates; family Lorisidae; genus Perodicticus; species Perodicticus potto. The sequence continues at coordinate 6,922 of CAUYRH010145815.1, read as the reverse complement.
GGGCGCCAGCCCCATATGCCGGAGGTGGCAGGTTCAAACCCAGCCCCAGCCAAAAACTGCAATAAATAAATAAATAAATAAATAAAAATAGAAAATAAATGAAAAAATAAAATATATATTTTGGAAATTATTGCCTGCCAATTCCATTATGACAATGGCATCTTTTATAATGATCTCACCCATATAGTAATTTGTTTAATACAGATTTCTACTCAGTTTATTTCCATTATTTACCTTTGTGGCCGGGCATGGGGGCTCAAGCCTGTAATCCTAGCATTCTTTTAGGACAAGGTGGGTGGATTGCCTGAGCTCACAGGTTGGTGACTAGCCTGATCCAGAGTGAGACCTCAGCTCTAAAAATAGCCTTGTGGCAGGTTTCTGTTGTCCTAGCTGCTCTGGAGAATGAAGCAAGGGAGTTGCTTGAGCCCAAGAGTTTGAGGTTGCTCTGAGCTATAATGGCATGGCACTCTACCAAAGGCAACAAAGTGAGACTCTGTTTCAAAAATAAACCAACAAATTATTTATATATATATTATATATATATATATTCTGTTTTTTTTTTTTTTGCAAACTTGCTTACCTACTTCTTCCAGTACATAGAATTAGAATTAGAAGTAGAATTTCTGAACTTAAGCGTATACATTTTAATTTCAATAGATAATATATGCCAATTTGCTTTCCAGAGATGCTATAATAAACAAGTCTGCCATATTTACTTTTACATCTCCAAATATTAGCTCACTCCATTTCTACATAATTCTCTTTCTCCTTTGACCATATTATATTGTTTCTCTTATGTTCACATTTATTTCTTCCCTTTTATATTTCTATTGCTTGATTAGTGTATTTTAAATTTTAACCTCGTCTCATATTAAAAATAAAGAAATTAAAATCTACTATTTCAACATTATTAAGGTGTGAAATATAGGCATTTATTTTCTACTCAGTAAGTTAAAAGCTTAGTTAATTCTTTCCTTAAGACAGTTTCCATTTTTAATGAAAAAGGGGGAGGGAGAGTTACTGTTGTCTATGCTTCACGTCTTCGTGGCCAAGCTCTTTTAGAACTGGATGTGGACCTGGCCACCAGGGGCCAGCTTTTCTCCCTCTGTGAGCTTGATTCTCCTCTATGGTAGCTTTGTCTTCTGGTTGCTCTTCTCCAGGTGGTGGTACTACTGTACTATCCAATAGAGTAAAGCATTCATTTGGTCTCTGATGTGGAAAGTTCTCAGACCATCCTCACATCCTTCTGTGTGGAAAGGCATCATAGAAAATATGTCTGTGTCCTACAACTGTCCCTTCCATTTCAGTGATGCATGTCCTCAAACCTCATGTAGAATTCTACATGTTTTTGAACTTGGGCTTAAAGAGATACTTAAATAATGGAAAGAGTCTATTGGTTCTGGAGCTTAGAAACATAATAAAAAGAGTAAATTACAAATGTCTTACCACAAAAAATAAGTGAGTGAGGTGCTGGTTGTGTTAATCAGTTTGATTTAAGCATTCCATATTGTATATCGAATCATTGCATTGTAGTCCATAAATGTATACAGTTATGCTTTTATAAAAAATTAAATTAAAAAAGAAGTAGGATTTACTTACAACATAAAAGCAAATAGTAAAACCAAGAAACAAACAAACACAAAAACTCACCATTGACTTAAAGACTTTTGAAATGGAATTGACTATCTCAGAATAATAATCCAATAGTATAATTTCATCAATCAAGAGAAATACCAGGATAGACAATCATTTCACTCGAGATAGTTCATGTGTTTTTGTGTCATCATGAGGGAGGAGATATTAATACAATAGCCAAGAATTGAACAAGTTGTATTCTAAGGTCACCAATTTTTTGAGTCTATAAATCTACTCTCTATTGATATCCTATGTTAATTCTTGATCAATTAAAAATGACTGTCTTTCTTTGCTAGCAGCCCATGTGATTATATTGAAGCTGGATTTTACTCTTTTGCTGTTAAAAAAAAATGTAAAATACAGTTTTGATTTGTAAATGCATTCAGAGGCACAGCAATGGGCACCAAAATTACTATTTTTTAAATGAAATAAAAATAGAGCTGACAGCTAAAGAACTTTCACAGCAGTTATTATTATGTGTTATTATTAGCAGCAGCATGTGGTGACATTTTAGACTTTAAATCCACAGAAATACATCCTAGATCATGGATATTCCAGATGCCAGGGGGAAGAAAACAGAAATGCTGCTGTCTAGATTAACATGAGGGAATTTATGAAAACTGGAATGAGACATCTGATAATTTGGTGCTAGATAGTGAAGACTAACTTATCCCCATCCTTAAGGGTTAAATGGTTAACACAGGACTTTTCTACTAATACAGATATCTGCCACCAAGAATATTGCTCAGAATATGCTAGGGACTCTATGTGACTCTTTAAGTTGCTTAAAATGTGTCACATTATTAGTGATTTAATAACAGAACATCTTGTCTCATGGAGCTAGTCAGCATGGGTCCTCTAAAGCACAGGGAAGAGGGTATACTGCGGCCTCATCCCAAACAGAAAAAGCTCTTCTGCACGTGTAATCAATATCTAGATTCCATTGATGAGAATTTCTGGTTTGGGTATTTACATATCCCTTGGCAGAAGCATATCTTAATCTCTCTAACCCTTCTTTTCCTCATTTGAAAAATGTGATGATTTTAGTCCCTACTTCATACAGAGGTTGTAATGAATTAATAGTATCCTGTCAAATCAAGCCATTTCATCTATGCCTGGCCAGGTCACCTGCTTGAAAAGTCATAAAACTAAAACTCACACTGTCTTGGATCCTAAATCAGTAGGAACAGCTCCTCCTCTGGGAAAGAATTTGAACTCCCTGAATTTGAACCCTAACTCCACCAGCACCTAACGTGGTATCCCACTTGGTAAACAAGGCATGTCATTAGCATTGTCACTGACCCAGAACATTTCAATGCATTCTTTATTTCTATAAAAGCTGATTATTCAGGATGGGTGAGGAAACACTGAAGAGAAATTTAAATAAAAGAAAATTAACTTGATGAGAGAAGTTAGTTTGGCTATGAAGAAAATTCCCCCAGTTACTTAAACAATTAGGATTATTACATTTTGTCACAAAGTGAGGTTGTGCATGTAGGTGGTCGAGGGGTACTAATGTGAGTCCGTGATGTGACCAGGGGCTTCGGGTCCTTCTGTCATCTGCCAGCCACCCTTACCGTTCAGTCATGCTGCCTCATGTGTCTGCTGTACCTTTCTGTCCAGCAGCCAGGCAGGGAGAAGTGGGAAGACACAGGGAAAAGGCACAGGCTGCATCTGATATGCATCTGAATCCTGTGAAACAATGTTCCTTCAACTCTCATTTGTCAAGATTGTGTCAGTTATCTCTCTGTCAGGAGGCTGAGAAAGGAAGTTTTCACACTCACTACACAATGCCACCATTTTTGTTGTTGATATGGACAGTATGGAAGAAGAAATGAATGGAAATTAGAAAAATATCTAGTATTCTCAAAGTTAACAAAAATGACTTTGGTGCTAAACTGCCTACTTCCACACACATTATCATGTTTCATCCTTAAAGCAAAACAAAACAAACCTCTAGTACCCATGAATTATAAAACTATTTCTAGCACGTGGCCATGACGTGTTGCATGGTCCCATGTTGGGATCAGAGTCAGTATCTGTCTGGCTCCAGGGCCTGTGACCTTTGCACTGTACACACTGTGTCCCTTGCAGTGCTATCTCTGATCTGGTAGCGAGTCATCAAATGTCTGCACTTAATCCTCATCATTTTACAGATGATATGTAAATGGTTACCTGTGGTCCTGCTGCTGAACTTAACTGCAGTTGTGTGTTCACCGTGAAGGGTGATCGTGTCACGGGACAGGCCTATCCAGTGACTGAAGTAATGAGCTGAAATGTAGGAAACCCAGGGTCTTATTCTTTTTTCTTCTCTTCTAGTTAACTTCTCTGGTCCTGAACTGTCCTCATTTGTGAAACGGAAAAGGTAGCTTGACCTTCCTACCTGACCCTGTTCTAGTAAGGATAAAATTAGACAAGAGATGTGAAACTACTATTTAGAAGTGAAAGTTCTTGCTATATAAATAGGAGAAATTATTATTATTGATCCTATAGCCCAAAGTGGCAATCTACTTGATACTCTATCAGAAACTTAATTGAGCAGTTTCAGCACAACAATCTAAGCCGACAGCAGCTGAAGAACGACTCCTCTCTTTGGCAAAGTACAGAATCCAAGCAAAAACAGTCTTTCCCCTCTGGGGCATGCCCATGAGGATGGGTTAAAAGCACTTTTCAGGAAAATGGTGTAAAAATCAGTCTCCTCAGAGACATTATTTATTGGAGATAATTTGTGAAAAGAGTATTTTGGACACTTTTATGTTTCACTTATGGTTAAAAAAAAAACAACAAATCATTTAATTTATTAGGCCAACAATTTTTTAGTGAGTGGTTCCTATGTTTCATAGTACCTGGAAATAAAGCAAGGAACAAGAAAAATATGGTTCTTACCTTCATGGATTTTCTAATCTATCATGGAAAAGTAACATAAACAGTTAATTAAATATATCACATTTCATTAGGTAACTAAGTATGTGACAAATCAGTAAAAAATGATGTAAGGAGGCAGAAGAAATAGACACACAATGGAAACTTTCTATATGGAGTGCAGACGTGTGCTCCCCCCAACAGACATAACTTTTCCCAATCTTGAGTTATATAGCCTAAAGATTATTAAATATATAAATCCATGAATTCCACTTCACTATGAATAATTTTACTCTCAAGTTGGCAAAAAAAATTTGACCAATGATTAATGTTTAATGATTTTAGAAAAACAAAAGTGAATAAATTCACAAAAACTATTATAGTACAATAAAATCATCTCTAGGTTATATTATATCTTTACTTATTGATATCAGCCAGAACTACTGCTACTATGTTACTAAAATCTTGAAATTTTAAAATATCAATGTTTGATTTCAGGATACCATGCAATAAAGTATAGGAAATAGTGATTACACTAAGAAAGAGAAGATCTGATAGTGATTCCAAGATTACACTCAGATATACCAAGGATGAAGTGTGCCCTGAGACCCTATCCATGCTGAAAGTTTGCGTTACCAATCTCAGTTTGAGGACTGAATCTATGAATGGCAATGAGGGCATTGAGACCTTCACGGTGACTCCTGATGTTGAACCACACCACTTATATGAAGTTCTGAATGAACATCCTATTGTAAGAAATAATTTTTAGTCAATTGAGTGTTTATCAAGCTCAAAATTGTATCAAATGGTGTGAGACAAGTTTCAGCAAGTTATATCCCAAGGGCCAAAACTTGCATATTACAGATTTTTTTTTTTTTTTGTAGTTTTTGGCCAGGGCTGGGTTTGAACCCACCACCTCCAGCATATGGGGCTGGAGCCCTATTCCTTTGAGCCACAGGTACCACTGTATTACTGATTTTTATAAATAAAGTTTTATTGGAGCACAAAGATAATGTTCATTTGTTTACAGCTGCTTTCATTCTACAATAGCAATTTTAGTATTTGTGACAAAGACCATTTGGCACAGAAAGCTGGAAACATTTACCATCTGTTCTTTTATAGAAAAGTTTGCTGATTTATAATATAATTTATATACCTTAGGCCCAACAAAACAAGGGAGGTACTTCGCTGGCTTTGATTACTAGTAAACAAAGCACACTACTTTAGAGTCCTGTGTTTGGATCCAGGACCTACTGTTTATAATTTGTAGAATCTTTATTAAGTTATTTGACCTCTACGAGTTTTGTTGCCTCCTATGAAGAATGGGCTAAGGATACTTATCTCTGCAGGATGTTCTAAGAATTATATGAAACCAAGTAAGCACGGTGTTTAGCATACGCAATAATGTAATTATTTTTATCCTAAGACAATGAATATATTGAAGATATTGACAACATGATGTTGAAATAAAGATAGGAGTTGAGGTCAGAATTAAGTGATTGTGGCTCGGCGCCTACGGCTCAACAGGCTAAGGCACCAGCCACGTACACCTGAGCTGGTGGGTTCAAATCCAGCCTGGCCCACCAAACAACAATGACGACTGCAACCAAAAAATGGCCGGGAGTTGTGGTGGGCACCTGTGGTCCCAGCTACTTGGGAGGCAGAGGCAGGAGACTCACTTGAGCCCAGGAATTGGAGGTTGCTGTGAGCTGTGATGCCACAGCACTCTACCCAGAGTGACAGCTTGAGGCTCTGTCTCAAAAAAAAAAAAAAAAAAAAAACAAGAATTAAGTGATTGTTTAGGTGGGCCACGAAAATTGAGTCTGGATGGAGAAGAAACAGATCTGCTCGCCTTCTGACATCATGGTCTAGCCTCAGCATCTCTGAAAAGGGATGACCTCAGTACACAGGTCTGCTTGCTCGTTCTGTGTGTCCCTGCTATCTTCAGTTGGATTCAACAGGAAGGAACTTCTATCTTTCTGTTTCCTTATCAAGTTAGAAGCAGATACATTTATAATGTACAACTTCCTGATAAAATAGGGGCATATATTTTCTTTAAAAAAAAATCAAATTACATGTGCTCATTATCACATCAATGTCTAGAACAGTAAGGACTTGAGAAATATTCACTTTCTTGTTTAGTACATAATTGATCTGCTTATGTTGACTCCATATTCCAAATAAGAGCATTAAAAACCAAGTTAGCTGTGGTCTCAGAATTAATTTAAGAAAAAATGAATGAGAGCAAAATCTAATTTGTCTTTGATACATAGATGTTATTTCTTTTTTTTTTTTTTTTTTTTTGACAGAGCCTCAAGCTGTCACCCTGGGTAGAGTGCAGTGACATCACAGCTCACAGCAACCTCCAATTCCTGGGCTCAAGCGAGTCTCCTGCCTCCGCCTCCCAAGTAGCTGGGACTACAGG
>CAUYRH010145811.1:0-44046 GCA_963574655.1 Perodicticus potto | reverse complement strand
ATTGGTCAATTTCCTTGAGATTTTCATATTTCTGAGAGTAAAGTTTCTTGTAATATTCGTTAAGGATGTTTTGAATTTCTGAGGGGTCTGTTGTTATTTCGTCTTTAGCATTTCTGATTGATGAAATTAGAGATTTTACTCTTTGCATATTTTTCAATGTCTTTAAAAATCCTCTTTCCTTCTGTTTATTCTTTTCCTTCTTGGATATTCCTTTCAAACTGTTTGGCGGGAGAAGCAGTAAGGTTGTAATGGAATTTTAAGCTTCTAGTATTCTCCTCCATGTGGGTAAAATATGGTTGGCCTGAATCTAGAACGTTCTTTTACTGCAAGAGCAGCCAACATATTTGAGTTAAAGGAAGGGCTGGGGACTTTATTCAGTTGTTGACAGACCTCTGGGGCCTCGCTGAAGGGCCTCCTCACTGGGGCCAGTAGAGCAATGAGAGTTTGAGTTTTAGAGTTAGATAGACTGGGCTCAGTACAGGCTCTGACACTTACTCACTATGTGACTTAGAACAAGTCAAGTTATCTCTCCAAGCTTTAGTTTCCTTATATGGAAACTGAAGACAATATTAGTAACAATTCCTTCTGAGGCTTGCGATCAGAGGTACTGAAGTTCTTAGCACAGTCCCTGGCATATATGGAGAACTCAGTTGCTTCTAACTGCTGCTGTGACCTTGTTGTGGGTCTTTGCTCAGTTTGCTTTGCTTTCTGCCTGATGCAGGACGTGCTTCTTCTGCATCCACATGTCTCCTGACAGGCTTCTCATGCCACCTTGTAATGGGGTCTCAGGCAGGAGAGTAGCACAGTTCTTGAAATCAGACATTACTGCCCTGCCCTGAGCCCCATGAAGTTGCTTGCTCAGAGATGAGGTTGATACTCCTTTTGTTCAGAGAAGATCTGTATTTGGGGAGCTTTGAAAGGATGCAACTGGAAGTAACAGTGCTCCGGGACAGAAGTCACAGAATTGCACCCCAAAACACAGGGTATGTGGTGTTGCTTTGGTGACATGGTCAGCCCAGGTAAAGTACAGAATCAGTTCACTGAGTTGACCTCTCATCCCAGCATCTTGAACAGTGGAAGCTCGGCACAAGGTCTCTTGTTGACCAGCATATGTCCAGTCCTAAAGAAATGAGTTTCATACAGAAGAGTGCCAGAAAGCTTCCGTCTTTTCCAGAAAGATAGAACTCAAAAAGAATAACACCACTTCCCTTTATCAGCCTCCCCTGTCTGCCTCCCCTGGCCCTCTGTTACCTGTGTCTCTAGGACAGTGAGGTGATGCTTGTCCGTGTGGTAGTAGACCATTTCTTTGCTCTGACCACTCCCCTTGTGACCTATTGGCCATTCTACCTGGCAGTGCCATCAGAAGGAAAGAACATCCAGGTCTTCAGTGCCATGTGGCAGGAAAACATCTGGTTCATGCGAATGAATTAACAACTTGAGAGAGTGATAAGAAAGGCCTGCAGCAAGCTCTGTCGCCCTCCCCGCTTCAGTTCAGTCTTTGAGTTGACTCTGTCTACCTGGCTTATGTATGAAGTAGTGTCCATGGGCCAAATAACAGACTGGTAGCTTCAGCAGAGTGACAGTAAGAACCGTGGCTGCCTTTCCTGAGCACCTACACACACCAGGCCTGGGCTGCACCTGGCATATCTAGCACCTCTGTGAGACTGGCACAAATAAACCTACTTGCACAATTTGTGGGGCCCAGTGCAAAATGAAGACGAGAGGCCCCTTGTTCAAAAAGGGTCAAGAATTTTGGGACAACAGCAGAACATTAAACCAAGCACTGGCCTCAGTGCAGATTGCATGCCCACGAAGCCAGACCATGGTACGAATACACCCATTGTGTACCTAGAAATAATGGGTGCTGGAAAAGTTGAGAACTTGCCCTAAGTCTCTGCATAGCAAAGCTGGATTCAAATGTCCTACAGTCTGAAAGGAAGGAGAAGTGTCTGGCTTCTGCCCTTCACCTGCTTCTGTGCACAGCAGCGTGGTGCACGGGACATCCTTCAGGGGTGTTTGAGAGGTGAAGGATAGCTGAGGAAAATGTAGGCTCAGCCATGTCTTATCTGGACAACCGGAACTTTCAGGCCCACTGAGTGATAAGATCACTCTGATTTATTTCAGTTGTAGTTGATAAATTGTTAGATCAAGCCACAATTCCAGGCTTCACTTGTTTTCTCACATGATATCATATGCCTGGTCAGCATTTTGTATTTCAAATAGAGAACTTCAAATAACTCCTCCTTCCTATCACCAAAAGTAAGTGGATTCCCTGAGAGGTGACTCATTCAGGGCTTTTCATTTTAGCTGTTTTCATTCATCACCCATGTTATGTGTTGTAGAAGCCTTGCCTGCATACCTCTCGACGTCCACACCCTGTGGTCCTCTTGCAGTCATGGGTGGTAACATTGTCTCTCTGGCAACTATGCAGAGTTTCAAAATCCTTTTATTAGAATTTGTTTTCTTCCAGTAATGCAAATTCAATGTTGTCATTCAACATTATCATCTATCCAGGGAAAGGAGGGAGAAAAAAGACACCCGGTCACAAGAGACCATTCCAGAGTCCTGACAGGGCCTCTGTACTACTTTGGACTTGAAATAAGAAGACTTCAGATTGTGCACACGATTTGCCACTGAGTTACCTTAGACAGTTTTCGCAGCCTTTCTGAGACTAGTTTCTTCACACCAAATAGGGACCTATTGTGGCCTGAGAATAAACTAAAATACAATCTGTGAAACTTCCTTTTAAAATGCGAAAGTATTGAAAACAGCAGGTAAGATTAGCCCTTGAGTAAGCATTCCAAATGTCAGTGTTCTCCTGTTTTGTTTTGTTGTTTGATCCCCAGTGACCCCCTAAAGGTTACTACATGGCAGTTACTAGCTCAGCACAGCTTGGGTGGACCTGTGACCTGAACCCTGCAGTGCATTAGCATCCCCTGGGGACCTTTTAAACACACTTAGACTCACTGCCCCCCAAGGGATTCATATTAAATTGGTCTGGGGTGGATCCTGGGCATTGGTCCTCTTTAAAAGCCTCCATGTGGTTCTCAGGTGTATTAGACGGGGTCAAGAAATACCAGGTAAAAGCACCTGGATTCCAGCGTAGCTGCTAATCACTTAGGAGTTGCCTGACCTCTGTAGCAAAATAGGACTAAGGTAATGATTCATGTACCCGCGAATGAGGGTTAGATGGAATACTATGGGAACAATATGAGGACTCAGGTGTCCAAGCTTGGTGGTACTTGCAGCCTGCAGGCTGTCCTGCGCATGGGCGCTCAGCCCCTCGTCTGGCTGTCTCTCACTGTGAACACAGGGAGGTCCTTCCAGAGCACAGCCAGCTGTCATGAATGGATGGCATTGTAAAAAGAGAGCTCCTGGGTGTCGTCTGTGAGCCAGTACTTCTACCTTCTCTCCTGTTGTTCTCGTTTTAGAGTTTAAAGCAAACAAATAAAAATGTCTGGATTGAGCCCTTCCTAGACTCCCAGTCCACCTTTCTGAGGGACACTTCTTGGATTCTCTTCTGTTTCTGCAGCCTTCCTTTCAGGAGGTCGGGGGAGAGCCCATGTTCAGTGCCTTGTGGTGCTTTACTCTCCTGGAGAGCCCCCAGGGTCCCTCTAGAACTGTCAATGCCAGAGCAAAGCACCAAACACACAGACGCAAGAAGAGAACTCAGGGTTAACTTTGGGAAGGGCACCCTGCTGTCACAGAGTGCTCTGCAGAAAAACAGTGGCCCTGCCACTTCTCACCCCTTCTCCTGCTCCATAAGTAACAGGAGGTTACTCAGCAACTCAGCTCAGCTGGGTTTTGTGGAGTTGGGTTCCAGCCTGTATATGAAGTGCATTTGTTAGATGAGAGGTGCAAATATGAATTTTAGGACACTCGATCCAGGGAGACTGAAGAGAAATTTGAAGTGAGTTAAATCTGACGCCTGGGGAAAGAGCAACAGTCTTCAGAAGACAGTGAAGAAGCAAATCCTCACCCAAAGATGAAAGAAAGCCTGTTTCTTTTTTCAAATACTCAGAACTTGAGGGTTTTCCCTCTCATTTTTACTTTTACCAAATAATCTTATGGTTTCTGGAAAGGCCAAGGGTCTTCCCTTGTTTTTTTGTTTGTCTAATTATTGTGCTTGAGGACAGAAAGGCCAATGGAGCACACCCGGCCTTTGCCATGCAGGGAAACGGCCCCGCTTGCCAATATTTTATTATGCTTTGGAGCTACAATAGTTCCTATCTCTCTTGGCCATTGCTTCCTTCCTTTGTCTCTCTCTCTCTCCTCTCTCTCTCATTGCTTCTGTTGTTTTTATGTGTGTGCAGTTTTTTATATTTGGGGTTTTTTGCTGGGATTGGTACAACATGCCTGAGCTTTTACCCTCTCCAAGACCATTCATTATTTTTCCTGTGGGGACTAGCAAATGACCTTGACATCTCACCCCACGCACATTTGTTAACAAGATTGGCTTGGGTACAATTCCCCGTGGCGGCTCTTTCTGCTCTTTAAATCACCTTTCTGAAAGGTGACACCTTCAGGTAGAAGTCAAGACTTGGATCATTTCTACCCCTGTCTGTCTCTGGTGGGACTAAGCTCCTTTCCCCTTATGGGTAATCACACTGCATTGCAGCGAATGTCTGGCCTTGGAGTCTAGGAGGTGTTAAAGGGGAAGACTGTTGCATTTGGATGGCTGCTCTCCTTTCACGCCGACTGCCCCTCTGATGTCTAACAACAACTCCTGTAATGAAGGTAATGGTTTCTCAGCTTCCTGTTGCCCTGACCACTCCCACAGAAGCATACTTGTCAGATGTGTTGTTCAAGGGGACAAGGAGACAGAGTGGCTGGGACAAATGTGTTTCTGGGCCAAACTTTCTAGAATGTGGAGACATGCAGATTCCCATGGACCACTCTATAAAATCCTGAAGCTGCTGCTTAAGGAACCCCAATTACAACAAGAACAGTAACTGCCCTGTCTTCATTATAATGGCAGCTGCCTCATTTATTAAATACTAACTACAGGCAAAATGTTATAATAAGCAGTTAACACATGTTATCATAATTAATGCCCATAACAATTCCATAAAGTAACTACTATTGTTATTTCCATTTGACAGGAAGTGGAGGTTCCCAGCATTTTAGTAACTTGTTAAGTTCATCCAGAGGAATGGTAAAGGAGAGGTCTGTCAGATTTCAGAGCACATTCTCTTAATCATTACTCATCATTTATCCATAGCTGACGTACACTGCAATATTTCCTGCAAAGATATGGTTTTATATTCATGCTTATTCCACCTTAAGAGACAGTGAAACAAAGTCTTTCAAACTGAGAGTCCGGCTTATTAGTTATGAGTTGGTTCTACGACAAATAACAGGAAAATCTGAATTAATAGGGTCTTAAAAAACATAGAAGTCTTTCTCTTCTCTGAAAGAAGACTGAAAATATTAACATAGGGCCCTCCTGTTAGTCATCACAGACCCAGGACTACAACTGTTTTTTCTTCCTTTCTCCATATGAGCTTTTAAACTAAAGATTACCTCATGGTACAAAATAGCTGCTGAGTCCCCACTATCACATCTATAATCCAGGCTTACAGAAGGGGAATTCAGAGGGTCCAAAAGCTTCAAAAGGTCAAATTTTAAGTTTTTTAATTAAAATTTATATTAATATATTTTTAAATTTATGAAGCAGCCTCTCATACAATCCTTCTGCTGAATCACTTGGCCTTACCTTACTACAAAGGAATCTGATAAGCATGCATATTGAAAAGTCAGAGTTCTGCTCCCTAGAGAGGATATTAGGAGACTACTCATATTCTTTCCCATAGCCCCCATGCTGCAGTTTGCTTCAGACCACAGGAATAAGAACCTGAATTCCTGTGATCCACTTCAGAAATCCTGGGCTGGCAATGGTGGCTCACACCTATAATCCTAGCACTCTGGGTGGCTGAGGTGGGTGGATTGGTTGAGTTCAGGAGTTTGAGACCAGCCTGAGCAAAAGAAAGACCCTCCTCCCACCCCACCCCACCCCTGCCTCCACTAAAAAAGAAAAACTAGCCAGGACTACTGGTGCATCCCTGTAGTCCCAGCTACTCGGGAGGCTGAGGCAAGAGGCTTGCTCAAGCTGTAAGCTATGATGTCATGGCACTCTACTCAGGACAACAGAGTGAGACTCTGTCTAAAAAAAAAAAAAAACAGAAAAGAAAACAAATCCTCAAGACATGGGGCTGTGTTCAGCAACTCCTGCCTGGTACAGTCCTGAAAACAAATGGCTGTAGCCACCATCTGACTCACCTGTTCATGTGCCTGCTAACCCCAGACTCTGAAAGTAGAAGCAGTGAATACACCCATGGGGTTTTGCCACTACTGATGCCAGAGCAACACCAGCACTCGTGGGTCCTGACGTCCATCACGCCTCAATGGCAGGCCCCGCTGGGCTGAGCACAGCACAGGCATCACTGCGGTGCAGTTGGTATGAAATGTGGACATGACAGCCTTGCAAACGTGGCAGCGGCCGGGAATCTCTCCCAGAAACCAAATTTCTCACTCAAGTAGGTTTTGCGTTAACTCATTCCCAAAGCAGGATTCAGCCTTTTCCTTCCATTTCCTACTCAAAGAAGGAGAAAAAGGAAATTTAAGATTTTCTATTGTGATTTTATTTTTTCCTTTTAGTTTAAAAGGTATTGCTAATTTTCATGGAAGGAGCCAGGGGAATACAGAAAAGCTAGCATCAAGGTGTGCTTACTGGGCACCCATGAATTTGATCCCTTGCCCCCAGATGGAAACAGATGTGGCTAGGAAAACAACACTCTGCTCTGAATGGCCTGATGCTGGAAGGTTTTTGGTCTTTCCAGGGCCATGTTTAGAGGATCCTCTCTTCTTGGCTCTGAGGCATTCACACCTGTCTGGAAAATCCATTCTGCTCTCCAGGATGACAGGAAACTGTTCATACTAGAAGTTTTCAGGTGACACCTACCTATATGATGAGTTAAGGAAGTACTCCAAAATATGTCCATACTAATACCCGGCCCTGTGAGGATGTGTCCAAGTCCTACCTGGAAGGTACTTACAGTCAACTCAGGAGGGAAAGAAACAAACACATAAGAAAATGCAAGTGGGGTGCCCCACATTCTAAAATCAATGGCTCTCATCTCCGTTTGCACATTAGAATTCATTAGGGAGCTTACAAAATAATTTGTACAAATTTCCTAACCCAGATCGATGAAATATTAGGGGTAGGAAGTGAGATGCCCAAGCATCAGCATATATTAAAAAAAAATTGTTTTGAAGTTCCCCAGGGGATTCTAAGGTCAGCGAAAGTTGAGAATCACCATTTTAAAAAAATGCCAATGTATAGGCTCATAAATGACCTTAGAAACTGAGAGTAAGTATACATCCCATTTTTCAGATTCTCCTGAGGAGAATTGGATTGATAATCCAGCCCCTCCACTTACTAACATGGTAAAAATCTATGACTTCTGCTATCTGGACCATAGTTTCCTCTCCTATAAAATGTAAACATCAGAGATAATGCTAACATTTCTGGCAGAAAAGAATCAATTATTTCTTATTGTTATTGCTCTTACAACTTTTGGTGAGATGCTGTTAGGATGATTTTCAACAACTTTTTTCTTTTTATATTATCATCACCTATCAATAAAAGACATTGATTTGGGGCCAGTGAGGTCAGTGTTCTGCAGTGGCCCCCAAGTGGCCCCAATACCACTGTGCTGGACTCCTGGCTGATGCAGCCACATGAAGCTTCTTCTCTGGTGAAGATGGGTGCTTGTTAATTACATCTGGATGTTCTAGTGCTTTCCAACCAGAGGGCTTAAAGACAGGAGGGCCAAGGGCGTGTATATTCTCCCCCTCATCTCTGCTCTCAAGGAACAGCACCATCTCTGCAAGAAGTTGTGGTGGGTTAAGATAGATGGTACCAACACAGCAGGAGAAAGGAAGAGCGCATGTTGGATCTTCCTTGAGCCCTCATATAAATAGACTGAGCTTTCTACTTTCTTGGCTGTCACTAAGAGTGTGTGAGAGCTTCCCAGGGTAACAATCTCTTTGTTAAGAATTTCCTGTATTCCTGTCCCATGCCCTTTCACTTGCAGGTTGAAAGCTGCCCCCGAAGAATTTATTTTACAGCTCAAACAAAGCATACATAGTTTTGCAAGTTCCCTTAGTGAGTCATTTTACCTCTGAGACTTTTAGGTTCAGGATTGCTTAATTATGTCCCATGATGGGTCTCTATGTCTAGTGCCTCCCTTGTCCCCCTTTTAAGGCTGGATTTGCAAACATGAAGTTGTTTTAAGATTGGTTTTAAGCCAATCATTTAGCTAAAGTAAGTTAATTCAGTGAGTCATTATAGGCAAATTACCTGGCCTAATGGCATATAGTAGGTGTTTAATAAATGTTGATCCCCACAAGTACTAAAGTAGTTGAGTTTATGCCTTTAAAATTCAACATAATACTTAGAAAAAAAGTTTTTTCTTGGTTGTGATTTTTGTCTAGCTGGAATAAACCGTATGTATAAGACAACTTTAAACATGTCCTAATGTCACCAGCTTATTGTCCAAGGCTCTACCAAGCACAGAGCATAGGATATCCTAGGCTTTGTTTGCATTTCTTTGAGCTGCTTCTTCAGAGACCTCGTCTGCCTCGCTTGATGTTTCAAAGAGATCCATCTGTGTTGCCTAGACGCTAATCATAAGGTCTCAGGCTTTGGCCCTTGGTTGAAGTGGCCTGGTGTTGATGTCATGGGGATTAAGGCATGTTATCTATAATAAGAATAAATTCTTGTTGCTGAGTGCAGCAGTGCAAAGCACTAGTCTTGGGTTGGGCACAATTCTCAGGGCTTATTTTAGAGTCAAATGAAAGCAGGCAATTATCATGTTCTTTAACTATAATCAGCCAAACAGGATACAGGTAGCCACAAAATGGAGTTATTTAAAACAGTAACAAAATCACTTCAAACGGCAATAATCTGGAAGTCTCTCTCTCTGCAACATCTAGTTAAAGCTGTCTAAGTGTGGAGAAGACAGGGAAGGCTTGTTCCGTAGCCTCCTCAGTGGCAACAGTATCAGGAAAACCTCCTTTTGAAATGAAAGACAGGAACCCTGACCTGGGGGCTGCCCCAGAGTAATTTAGTTTGGCTCCCACATGTAAACTGGAGCCTTTGAAAATGATCCAAGAATCCCGAGTTTCCTGCCATCTGTCTGTCAGGGTGGTTACCATGGTGAGGGGCGCTCACAAGCCCAGCCAGCTGGCCCCGCCTGGCCTCCTGACTCCCTGGCAGCCCTTAGCTTGGCTTGAAAGTTGATTCTGGACGTTGGTTACGAGACCTTATCTTGGGTAGCATTTCTTGTGACAAGAAGAAGGTGGAACGCAGGTCTGAATCATAAGAGTTCCCTAGAATCTGTTAGAACCTGCTTCAGAGCAGAAAGCAGGAGGCAGTGATTCAGCTTGGCCCCAACTAATTCTAACTTTTCCATGGATTAGTTTTGTGAACTTGGACCTATTCTTTAGTCTGGCTAAGACTTAGTTTACCCTTCTGTAAAATGGTGATTATTACAATCTGTCTTATAAGGAGATGCTTAGACAAGTCCCTTGCTTATGGTTGCTAAATAAGAGTTCATTAGACATCAGCTGTTTTCATCACGGTCCTCAGCTAAGAATTCCATGGACAGAAGTTTCTGCATTATCCTTTGATGAGCTTCTCAGGGTGCCTTGTACTGAAGCAACAAGCATAAATTTTATTCTGCGTCGTACATGCCAATGAGTCAACAAAACCAGGAGGCTTGTCCATCTCCGTAAATCCTGTGTCAATCCCCATTGCATTAAACACTATCCCCTTAATTAATAGTGGCAATGAAAAACATGCCAGTAATTGTAAGAGCAGTTATAACTCTGTTTTCCTTTGAATACTTCCTCTGCGCCAGGCACTATGCTAAAGACAACAACATGGATAATTTTCTTCATTCCTTACCACCACTCTGTAAGAGAGCATTATTCTCACCATTTCATAGACAGGAAACTGAGGCACCGAGAGGACTCAAAACCATTGTTATTATTGGGTGAGTTAGGATTTGAGCTCAGACAAGACTGACTCTAAGGCTGGCAGTTTGACTGTTAGGTCACACTACATCCCTTGAACCTTTGGAAACCGTGTGGCTTTAAGAGCCCAAACTCCTATGGACAATGAAATCAGATCTTCAGTTGTAGTCTTAACAAGGCTAGCCCTCTTCCTAGTTGATTTCAGTGTGCTTCTGTGCTCTTAATTGTTTAAATCTCAGAACATCTCTGCGGTCATTCTACACGTGAGAAAATGGAGCCTCAGAAGAGGATAAGCAAGTTCCCACCTGAATGTGTGGCAGAACCAACTTCTGAAACCAAGGGCGTCTTGCGTCTGTATCTGTGAGACGCCAAGCACTCCCATGTGCCTCTAGGTCCTATGCTGCCTGTCAGCTGGCCTGAGCACAGGTTTTAGCTGTAGAGGCAGAGCTTGGGCAGGGGGACATGGATAAGTCAACGCTAATTCTTGACAAATCCTAGAAAGCCCTTACAGAGGCTCCTGTGGAGACCTCCTGGGTAAGAGTGGAGGCGGCGGCATTGTGGGCCATTAGGGGCCACTGTGGTCTGAAGGGGATCCTGAGGCACAGCCCAGTGACTGGGTTAGTGTCAGGGCTGTGTCGATGGTGAGTGTTTCTGTGAGAAGCAGGAGACTTCCCAAGCCTAATGCTTGGCTGGTTTGTAGTCTTCATTTCTGTTTCTATATAAAAATCTGCTTGGATCTCCATGAGCAGAAAAACCAGAGGGCATTGCAGAAGAAATATTGATGAAGGAGAGGCCTTGAGGAGTGGCTGAGACATTGCTTGACCACTGGTGTCCCCATGGGCTTTGCTACCCAGGAAGCTGTGGGTCTAGAGCTGGCTTCCGTCTTCCGTTTGGTCAAATATGGCGAGTTTCCCAGTTGGTACCCATAGATGTCTCTGTGTTCAGTCCATTTAACCCTGTCTTTAATTACTGTTCAGGTAGGGAGGCCTCCACAACACGTGTTGGTGAGGCACTTGACCCCTTTATTCTCAGTTGTGTCATTTATTTAAGATCTATATGATCATTTAATCATTCACAAAAAACAAAAACTGAATGTCTTCTCCACGTTGGGTGCTGTACTTGGTACTGGGGTAGGAGTGAAATAGATCTAACACCAGTCCTCCCGTGTGAGGCTTTAATGTCTAGTTTTGTTAATAAGCACGGCAGTTGAAGTTCACTCAACATAAAGCATTGTACTATTCTAGAAAGGAATTTCTATGGGGCGAATTCCATCCAGTCATTTAGAAGTACATGTATTAAAGTGTTTAAAATTGCATCTGGCAGCTGTTATATAACCCAGGCTGGACTTTAAGTATCTCTGCTTGGGGCTGCCAGGAATGGTGAGAGGAGATGCTGCCGGGCAGGCCGGGATGCATGGCTCATTTGGCTGGAGCTTCCGAGTGTGGGGTAAGGTGTTCACGCCTTCCAAGCCCTGGACCATGCATAGGGATGGAGACAGAAGCCTTCCCCATTCCCCGCTTAAGGTTTCCTGAAAATGAGGTGACAAAATGCAGATTAATAGAAGAAAAAAGCACAAACAATTTATTTTAACATGGATAACACCGAGAATCACAGGACAGTGATTACCCAATAACCGAATGGGATACAGTTGTTTCATAGGGGAAGGAAGTTGAAGGGAATGTGGTGATTTAAGGGACTGTAGATGATTTTAGGGGGACAGGAATGAACCCATTGCTCAGATAATTAGTAAATAACTTTTGTTGAAAGTTGGGTGGGGGTGTCTGGAGAACAGACAATGGTTTGGGACAAAGCTCATCTGGGTTGTAGGTGTGGTGATTAATTTTCAGTTTCTTCTTTGATACGAGTTTTAACTTCTCTGGTGAATGAAATGGCAGGGTCTGTTTTTGGAGGGTCTGTTTTTTAGGTAAACAATTTTATTTTGTAGTTTGAGACAGACAGAAGATCGAGAGACTGCAGCGGAGGGCCCAGGGGAGGGGAGTGTGGGAAGGGGAGGAGAGAGACCCTGAGGCTGCTTCTGTCAAAGTGCCATATTCCGGACAGTGTTTTCTGAGCCCTAACTCATGCTACCAGAAATGCCTCTTTTAAATACCTTTACTTTGGAAAATTGTCAATGGGGAATTAAAATACCTCAAACAATACAAAGTAAAACATTTTTTTGCAGCTGAGTAAAGGCCATACTTGGGATGAGAGCTATACTTGTATTGCCAATAGGGAAAAAAAGTCCACTTTTTGGTTTAATAAACCACACTGTCCTCAAAAGTAGCAACATACTCATAACTTAGGTGCTGACCATGGGGTTGGGGTAGGGAATTACAGTTAATGAGCTGGCTGGATTCCTACAAGCTGTCCACGTGCAGGGCTGATCTTGGTCTTGGCCTACCCAGTGCTTGAGAAAGACAGAGGATCCTGCCATTGACTAGCCCAAAGTGGCCCTGTCCTGCTCTCCTTGACCTTGGAGCCATGGCCCAGATGAATTCATTCAGTCCAGTATCCAGTTCAGAGCAGCATCTTCCCTTTGGACTGTCTTGGCCCATGCAGACCATCCTTTCTCAGACCAAGATGACTATTTTGTCCAGTTGGGCAGGGCCTCTTCTCCTCTGCCTTCACTCCCTTTGTTCTTCAAGTTCCACGTGAACTGGATGGTGTCTCCATCCAGTGCTGGGCTTGGCCGTGTTCCTGGTTTTTTGTCACTCTGCGTTGGGCCTACATGGTGCCTGTCACCACTGCACTTGATAGTGGCTGCTCCGCTTATGGTAAACACTACCATTTTTGGTTTCTCGTTTAGTAATGGTCCTTTCCATTTTTTTTCCTGTAGAATTACCCTTTATGACTACCAGGCCATGTGCAGAGCTAACAAGGAAAGCAGCGATGGTGCCCGTGGCCTCCTGGATGTAAGTACAACGCCATCACTCAGAAAACAGCCGCAGTCTCTGCCTTTCTCTCTGTGTGAGCCTGTCTCCCTCCCTTTAAAGATGAAATTTATCTTTTTCAAAACCATGAACATTTAAAGGTACTTCCTGACTTTACTCATTCCTAAAAAAAATAGAAAGAAAAACCACTGCTGTTTAAATCCAAATCTAATGATTATATGAATGAAAACTGTTCTGAAGTCTTTGATGGATTAATGCAGCAGCCCCGCCTTGATGGATAGGAAAAGGGACAAGTTTTGTCAATTATCTTATTTGTATATAACAGAATTTGGTTTTGTTCAACAGAGATCTTTCTTTTGGTTTGTAATAGAGCTCTGAGCCTGTGCCCTAATTCCCATTTTGATCAGATTTTCTCCCCTAATCATGCTCTGCTGAGTTTCAGCCCCGTTTTCCCTGGAGCTGGTTTGGCGATGTCACAGTCAGGGATCAGCCATCGCAGCCTTTGTGTTTTTAGAAAAACGGCTTTCCGGCTGCCAGAAAGGAACTGTTGTAACTTACTCCTAATTTAAAAATATAATTTACAATGTGAAGACAGTGTAATTTTGGCCACCAATACCTAGAACCCTGGGGGTGAGGGGGAGCCATTTATATTTATGCCTGGACACAATCTGGTATACATGTATAAATATGACACTTACAATGTTATCATTTTGTAAATACCAAAAAATTAACCTAAAGTTTGGTTTGAAACACACACTTAAAAGCCATTCTGGTTTTAAAATATAGACATTTTTCTCATTTGCAGATATAAGGGAACCATTTAAAAACCAATTATTTAACATGCTTCTTCTACCCTGACAAGAAGTCAGTCAGAGCTGGGAAATTTTTGAGAGGCAACTAAGAGTTTGACATTTCGAAAAACATGGCTGTTTAGTGAGTCTCACCAGGTCTTTCCAAACCCAACTTCCCTAACCTTAGTATGAATATTTCCAGACTTAAAATGTTCCCAAGAAATGTTTTCATCATTAGGCATAAAAGCTCAATGGCTTTATCCTTTTGAATGACAATGTGCATTTGAAATTGTTTAATCCTATATTTACATAATCCTTTTGTTGTATATTGGACCAATGTCTGGCATGGGATGCTTGAGTGCCTCCCTATGGTCCCAGGGTGAGCTGCCCCAGGATAGCCTTCTCACCCCAACCGCCAAAGCTTCCTTAATCCTTTTATTCATTCCTCCCTGGGACCCACACCACCCACCCCAGTAGATAAAAAACACAAAATTGTCCCATGGTCTAACTATGCCAATTTTTCTAGAAGGAAAGTGATTATTTTTCAAGCCATGAAATATAATGGCAAAACCATAGACTACCAGGTTGCATTTGATTTTAAGAAATAGTTAAAAGTTCACATCCTTATCTCTCCCTACTCTTGGGGACCCAGAGCCCTCTAAGTCAGGAAAAGATGTTGAATACTCAGTCAAATCAGAGCGAGAAATGTGCAAAGAAATCTGAAATCTAGTTGAGCTGTGAGTAACCTCGCTATTTTTGTTGCTGTTTTGTTCATTTACTTTCTAGTCTAAAATAGGAAAGCTGTGAGAATGGCTAGGAGTCTACAAAGTTGTTCTTATTTTATGTAAAGCCGCATAATTTCTCCATTTCTAGTTCTAATTCTTACAATTAAAATGCTAAGAAGGTAGGATTAAGCAGCCACAGCTCCAGAAACCAGGATTCGGCCTGACATGCATTTCAATTCTCTGATACCTAAAGCCAACCACAAAAGATTCTAAGATTCTTCTGGACCTGACATCTGGAGCCTAGAGCTCGGGCTTTGCCAGTGTCATTGCCTGCCTCTCAAGTCCACCCACCACTCACATATCTGGCATACCTGGGTACAAAGACCCAACTGAGGGGGAGACTTGGTATTTTCCAGAATTCAGGAAATTGAATTATCCACATAGGAAATATCACAGAGTAAACAATCCAACTGCTTTTTTTAATTAAAATATACTGAAATAAAGATTAGGCTGTCAATGCCTTCTTTTAGAGTGAAGGGGATTTTCTGCAAGGATAAAATCACGTGTTTATATGGTTATCATTTTTTCAAGTCCAAATATGTAAGTGTGAGAAAAGGCAGTTTAAATCCTACATAATTCATGGAAGGCATTAAAATCAAGTGTATGCAGTTTTTGCTTATTTCCATGAATGACATACAGTGATGAAGAACAGGGAATCCCCTTTCCACGAGGCAGTCTGGGAATTACCATTTGAAATTAGTTATATGATTCCAGCCCCTCAGCATTAGGCTGCGAAATATTAGCCCCCAGAGGGCAAAGGTTTAAGCATCGTTTGCTGAACTTCCTTTTTCCTCCCAGTGATAACCTTTGTATTAGATCATGTTTATCTTACTTATAAATCACATCTCACTAGAGTGGAGTTCAAAGTTTTAAATGTTAGTTTTGGGATACAGGATCCAACCATTTTCTTGAGCTTCACTGTTTTTTAACATGATATCAATCTCTCTAGAAGAAAAACATTGTCTTTCTGTAAAGCCTTAAGTTAAACTACAAATTTTGTGTGTGATACATTGTTTTTAAAGAACCGAATTCTTCTCTTCAGCCTTACAATGCCTTCTTCTCTGCGGTAAAATGGATAGTGACAGAACTTGTTTTGTAAGTATAATTTGCTACTTTTTTTTTTTGAAAAGGATTGTTGTTTCTCTTTTTTGTATTATAAGTGAATTGAGAGACTGCTTCATGCTTTTAATAACTATTAGTTTATTATACTCCAAGATAACCTCATCTTGAAATATTAAACATCAAGACCAAAAGGTTATCTTTTATTAAGTTATTCATAATCACCATTATGCCCTTGTGCCATTGTTTAGCAGACTAACAGCTTGCAATACAGAATCCAGATTTATTCATAATGCTTACTATTAAATGTAAAATGGATTTCTGGCTGTTTTTCATGCAGCCTGGGTGGGCTATGAGCAGAAGAGCTCACTGCTGTGGCTGTCCGCCGCTACTACAGGTGTCTTTGGGCATGTAGGAGTGAGAGTTGTGGGACTGGGAGATTTTCTTAGATGTGATTTAATTGTTTATCCTGTCAAATTATCATTCAGTATGGAGGGTGTTAGATGCTTCTGTAACTTAGGTAAGACTTGACATGATATAAAGATGAAAAACTTGACTACCAGAGCAGATATTGGACACATTATAGAAAAACTGTGTCACAGAAAAGGGAAGAATATCATGAATGAGCATGTAAACCAGATTGTTTAAATTGCACCAATCTCTCTTTCTTATTTTCCCCTGTTAAAACTCCAGGTTTGTGGGTTTAAGGCAGATTTCTTACCCTTTGCTGAATAGACATTGTCCTCTTTTTTGCCTCAATATAACCTCCATTAAGTTAGCAAAATTTGTAAATTCAGGGGGGAAGTAAGTTCTCCATATACCTAGGCATGTAAGAGACAGAAAACCTATTAATGGATAATAGTGTGGTTTTGATTGAGAGAGTACTATTAGGAATAATAGCCATGAAACTGAAAAATAAATGACTGAATTTTGACCTCCTTCCATCAGTTTGGAAAATGATTTTTATTATTTTTACATTTTCACTAGAGATTTAAAAATGCTGATTTTTATAAAGTTGCATTGTAACATAATTTCATAAAGAAATGTTCCATGTCTTCACACATAGGCACATGTGTGTGCACACACCCCCGGGCAGGGTGAAGGAGAAGGAGGGAGAGAGAGGCTTAAACACATTTGTGTTGCAGTCTACATTTTGAAAGCACCCTTTATTACTGCAGAACATAGTCTAGGTAGGGGAGAATATCCTGTTTGTATTTCTGAACCGAGGCAGGGAAAGCCTTCAGAAGTTGGCTATTTGCTGAGGAATCAGCCTAGATGGTATTAATAGCAAATGATGAGTGAACAATAACTAGAAAACTATTTCAGCCTACCCAGCAGGAAGTTTCTCAGCTAGGTGTCTCTGAGTCTAGGTAAAGCTGATTTCAGGGTTTGGCTGGCACCAGGCATTAGGTAGCCTTTTACAAGCAAGATAAAGCCTGGTGAAAATTCAGTGCTAACTCAACCAATCATGTTGATGTCTCCGAATTATGACGTTATTCTTTCAAATGAGGTGAGCGATGCTAAGTAGCCCAGGATGTCACTGTTCTGTTCATGATGACCAAGTAACCACTGGGCTTTCCCACCATCTGTTTAGGTTTCTGCTGGAATTTAACCTCTGCAGTTGGTGGCACTCTGATATGACAGCTAAAGGTAAGCAGCAACTGCTTTCTATTTCCTAGCTCAGAGTGATGAACCCCGGCTCACTGGCTACTTTTCATCAAGGATGTGCTGGCTTGCATAAAACTCCCCAGGACAAAGTGATGAGTTTTCAGCTTTGTCAGCAAAAAGCCGCTCTTTGTGCTGAGTGCCGAACTCTCCAGTCTGACGCAAAATTCCACAGGCTTCCTTCAGCCCGTGTTGAATGTATTTGACCTGTTTTTCTAACTAAGGCTTCAAGGTCATACCCTACAAAGGTAAATTTTTCAAAAAGCTCATGAGCTATGCTAAAATTCTGAGGGCGACAGACACATTGCCTACGTCTCAGGCTGAATGAATGGCTAACCACGTTATTTTTGTTTTTACAACTACTCTCATAAAACATACATCTGAGGATATTATCCTTCCTGCTCACACGCCTTTGATGATTTAGCAGTTATTAGGAGAGACTTTGAGAGGCATGAGTTGTGGCGTTAGATCAGTATAAGTTTGAGCTCTGGTTCAGAGGGTGGCCTTATGGCACGTTAGCTGATCTCTCTTCAAAGCTTTTTTTTATACTAAGCACATGGGGAAAATAAAATTAGTCTCTTAGGAAGGATGTGTGTGTGTGTAAGTGTGTGTAATAATAAGCTAATTCACATTATATGTTGACCACATGGACTGGAACATAATAAGTCTGCAAAGAATGGTAGCTGTTAATTATGATGGTGATGACAGTGTTGGCCAGGACAACGAGGACGATTACATACAAATCGTCCAAGACCAATGCTCCCCAGTGAGCGCTGTCTCCCGGGGGTCTGCCCCGGCCCTGCCCAGTCACTTGCTATTTGTCAGATAACTCTGTTCTTTTCTCCTTCCTTCACTCCTGGTCATTTTCTTACCTGAGATGCCAGGAACTAGCACACTGCTATAATTCTTATTATTTTTAATATTTGTCTTTTAAAAAGAAATTAGTACTATCAGCATCCCTCCCCAGATCCACCCTTGCCCCCACCTCCCCTGCTGGGTATATTTTAATCTGATATTCCCTTTCTTTGTCCTAAATGCCTCAATCTGTGAGGATTCCCTCAAGTCTCCCAGGGAAATTTAGCAAAATTTTCTTCTTGCTTCTGCCCCAGTCAGCTCACATGTGATCCCAGCTCTTCCCCACCATTGTTGCCTCAATTACTTTGTGTGTTTTATACTAAACTAGAATGTTTTCATGGTAGGAGTTATATCACATAGTAGGTGCTTAATTTTTGCTTATTAAATATCTTAGGAAATAAATCTTTCTTGTGCCAGGCATGACCATTAGAATCCCTACAGTCATAGCTTTGAAACTTGCAAATAGGGCCGTTTTGCCTGAATCTAGGAACTCTAATTTCTGGTCACACACAGTGTGCACAGAGAGGTGTCTGAGAACAGTGAACCTGCTGCCAGTGTGTCCAGGTGCGGCTCTGTCCTGACAAGCTGACAGCCCTGTGCAGCAGGACCCTTGTCCTCCGCTCTCATCCACACACGATTGTCCTGATGAACCCCCAGGCCTATGACCACTCCTTGTCCCTCTCTGCTGGGTTGGCACCAGTTCTGAATGACATTCAGTGCCCCACATCCCACCTGTAGAAATTTAGCTTAAGGAAATAAAAGGAGGTGGGAGCAAAGCTTCCTGTGATAGATGATCAACCCTAAGGAATTCATGATGGTAAACACTGCTAGATATTTAAGTGTCTAACAATAAAATCCATTTTAAAATAAATTACAACCCATCCACAGAAAGGCAGATTACTGTGTTTCTGAAAGCTTTTCAATGAAATAAAAATGTTTATGAAATTAATTAATATAGCAAAAAACCCAAACCCAAAATATGAAACTCAATATGCACCAAAAAAACATCAAATCCTGGAGAGGAGGGGTGCAGAATTAAGGGAGAGCAGAGAGAGGGAAGGGGGAATGGGCTGGGGGGAGGGGTGTGTGACCCACCTTTTGGGGGTGGGACACAATTATAAGAGGAATTTTACCTAACAAATGCAATCATTGCAATCTGGTTTTTTGTACCCTTCATGAATCCGCAACAATTAAAAAAAACAAAAAACAAGAGTCAGCAATCAGTGTGGGAAAAAGGGGAGTAAATAAACAGAGATCAAAATATGATTTCTGTTGGGCAAACAATACTGTCATGTCCCCAAAAGACAATTTAATCAATGATGTGAACTTGCTTTGGTTCCAGTTGCACATGATTTGACAGAGATGGGAAGGAACCTGTTGAACAAGTGCTTGTTATCTCCACTCACTCCCAGCCAGGCTGTGCGCTCTTGGAAGGAGAGTGGCTGTTTAGCCTCTTGATTAAGGGCCCTGGGTTTGAAGTCAGGCAGCCTTCTCTGCTTCTTGCTAGCTGGGAGGGAGTGGGCAAGCCCCTTGGTCTCTCTGGGCTTTGGTTTCCTTGTTTGTCACAGAAGAAATAATAGACAAGTCATGGTTGTGAAAAAGGAATCCAGCGCTGTGCACACAGCCCAGGCGTAAGCCCTCCATGGACCTGCCCACAGTGGCGAGTGCACATGTTTGGGGCGGTGGTGGTTTGGGGCTGAGACATCTGGCTGTTCCTTAGGACTGTGCCCAGTGCTGAGGGCAGCAGCCTGGTCGTTGCCAGTGGTTCACTTTTTGACCTTTTTCTTCACACTGGATGAAGATGCCCCCTCTTCCTCATGCCAGCCTCTCTCCCACCTCCTTCAGTCTCACCTTGACCTAGTTCCCATCCCCATGACCTGCTTCCACAGACATCTACCCACACTCCCGTTTTGTTCCTGAGGATTTGACATTTAGGTGGGAGTTTTTATTGAGCATTGGTCACTGTGATCTTTGCATAGGATGATGGTTTTCAATAAAGGGGGCGATTTTGCCCCCAAGGGCTCACTGCAATGTCTGGAGACATTTTGGGTTGTCACAACTTGGGAGGGGCTTGTAACCAGAATTTGGGAGAGGGCAGGCAAGCTGCTGTTCACCTGTGATAATAGGACAGCCTTCCCTTTCAACAGAGAATTATCCCACTCAAAATGTCAAAGTGCTGCTGCTGAGAAACTCTGGCCTGGAGGGAAGAGTATAGGGTAGGGGATAATGAATAAGGGGTTTCGAAGATATTTGGGATACTTGGGAAGATTCCCCCTCCACAAACACATATACACAGTTGGACCAACAGTGGTTGAACCTTTAGTTAAGAGGAATAATGCGATACTCTAATTCTCTGTTTCCTGTCCCTTAGTAGGTAATGACAATAAGTCCTCTCACTCCACTGCCAGACTGTGAGCCCTCCTTGTCACATCTCTGACACATGGTGTGCTGATACACAGGGCTTTGCCATTTCCAGAGATCTGACGTGTAGATTACCTTGCAATTTCTTTAACATACCTGAGTGGTGGGTACTGCTAGAATTTGTCACCAAACCTCTCTGAGCCAGAGAGTGAACTTAGACCTAAGCCGAGCCTGCCCTTCAGCTAGATAATGATGGGGGCTGCAGGCTGCCCTTCTTTAAGCCCATGCATTGAGCCAGATGCTGCACAAAAACTGTCTAATTATCTCGTTCAGGCCCTCAGCCCTCTTCTGGACATGAATATGAGTTTTTCCATTCTATAGATGAAGAAAATAAGTCATATGGAGGTGAATTCACTTATCTTCAGGATTTCTATCATTGAGATATGTTACTAAACATAAATGTAAATCCTAGACTTGGTGTCAGGAGGAGAAAGTTTCAGGCACCATATCTTAATGACTTGTAATGCTTCTTCATTCTTAACTTAACATTCCTTCTCTAGATAAAGACCCTGAGCTAAGATACACATCTTCGTTTTAGTTAAAAATGGAATCCATAATTACACTGTTTATATGCTTCATTTCCTTAATGAAGGGGACTGCGGAAGCCCATTTCTGCTTGATTATCACAAAGGTATCATTTTTGTGAATTTGCACAAAGAGAATGGGGCTTGCTGGCACCCGGTTGTGAATGGGGGTGATTTCACAGAGACAAAAAAAGAGGAAGGCTTTTCAAATGGCAAATCTATTCATTCCCAATTGTCTGCGCATAATTACTGTGAACTGAAGTAAGTTATTCTCATCAGGGACATTTGTTGCTAAGGGAAAATTAAAGTTCCATTGTGTGAGCGCCACTGGATGCTCTGCTGTAAGTGATAGGTCACAGTGACATTTCCAGTGTGGCTGGGTGGGAGGCAGGGCACTCACCACTCTGCATGGCGTGGGGTGGAGGCATCCAGCGTGGGAGGGCCCGGCCTTGCATCTGGACTCTGTCACTCACTGCAGTGTGACTTTGGGCAACATCTTAATTTCTCTGAGCCTTAGTTTTCTCATCTCCACAATGGGATAGTAAGTGATGAAAATCCTGTTCATGCAAAAGGCCTAGCACTGTGTGAGGCATGTGGTGAATTTTTAGTGAGTTTTGGTTGTGAAAATAATGGTTGGTGGAGTTCTGCTATTTAAGCAAATGGTGATTGTGATGAGGCAGTCTCTGCAAGACTCAAGGCAGGCCATGTCTGCTTTATGAGCCTTGGTTTTCCCTTCTGGAAAAAGAAGGGATTAACCTAGCTGAGCTCCATGATCCTTGTGTAACCACACCTTTGTAAGACGGTGAGTTTTGAATGCTAAGAGTTAAAATTCAGTAACCAACAAGTTCCTGGCGGCCTTGGTTATTGATTTGAAATTCCCTAGATGAACAGTAGTGACTGATATATATATATATATGGTCTTTTCCATAGCACTCTAGACAAAGAAAAGTCTTCATGCGAAGCCATGTTATTTAGATTAAAGGTGACCATGGTTTTACATAATTCATGTTTCCCAAAAGTACATCAAGCAACTTCCAGCCAATCGATAATGATGCTATGCATAGACGCAAGAGTTTATCACCACATCAACATGGGGTACCCTACAATTGTCAAAGAAAAAAGCATTTCATCTTTAGAAAGGACCAGGGCTGAATGAGTCTCACCATTGAGAGTGCTGGACTCTTTCCATTGAAACCGGGCCCAGACAATTGGAATTAGAGATAGTGCAGTTATCAGACTTATTTAAGCCCCACGTGCTGCCTATTTTGGTCTGACCCAAAGACCTTTCTCATATTTTTTGTCATTGGCCAAACTTCACAGAGCAGTTAAGTATCTACACGCTGGAGCCAGACAGCTCAAGGTCAAATTTTGGCTCTGCCACATACTTAATGAATGAATTTGAGCAATTTACCCCAGTCCTCTCTCCTCCATTCACCTTCTACAGAAAAGATATAACAATTGTTCATACTTCAGAGTTTATTTTTAAATTTTGTTATGTTTTCCTGTGAAATATCTTGGTATATATAAAGCAGAACAACACTTGGCACATGGCAATTTCTTCATAAATTGCTGTTGCCATTTTTGTATGTCATTGCTTGTTTGTGTCATATCGACTTATAATCTATGCTATTATATACATCAGCTTTATTTCATTTTAATGGACCCACTTTGTGGAATTCTAGTAATTTAAATATAAAAATGAAGCTCCTTAAATTGAAAATCAGAGTCACTTACCATACAGAAAAATCAACTATAAAAATAAGGACCATGGACATAAGAAGTGTTACCAAATTGTAGCCAGATTCTATCAGCTTTATGTTTGGCCTCCCCAGATTAAAAGGAGGGAAAAGTAAATGACAGAAATAAGTGAAAATAAAAGAAAGATGGTAAAATCTTCCTAGTATCAAACAAAGAAGTCCTCCTTACAAAACAGGCACTGAAAAAGAGTTGGGAAGAGAGTGGTGTGCTCATCAAGTGCTTCTCTGTGTTTTTACTGTCCGGCTTGGAGCATCAAACATCACCTTACCTTGCACCTGAACATCAAGCAATTTGTCATAAGGGACTGATGTTCTCACATTTTCCTCATCCATTTCATTTTCTTGAAAAATACATTGAAGAGAATCATTCCTGTATTCAGCAGGCATTACTGTCCCTTCTGATGAGCCAGCACCAACTGGGCACAGGAGGCCGGTGTCAGAGGCCCGGGCCACTGTTGGTAGAATAACCAGCACCAGGACCTTGCAGTCAGTGGAATCAGAAGGCAGCCATCTGCTTGCCTTTCCTACAAAAAAGCAATGACTAGAAAAGGTTGGCGGTCCAAGGACTCAGTGAAATGAGTGAATGACATGAGTGCAGAAGTCTTGGTGGTAAGGACAGACCCTCAGATGGCACTCACAATGTGCCACCTACTTTCCAGTAATTTATTTGATTCCTAAGCAGCCACGTGAGCTTGGTACTGTTATTTCCCTTCGCAGATGAGGACACTAAGGTGTAGAGAAGTTAAAGACTCACCTGACATCACACCTATAGCAGGATTCACCCCTAGAATTTGTGTTCCTCTCGACTACACAACTGGCCAGCCCTGGCACATGGAGGGGTGACAGTCCCTAAGGACTAGCATTTCATGAAGGCCAAGCGTGGGCATGTGTACACATGTGAATGAAAGTGTGTGTGTACTTCACACTGCTATGAACTGCACAACCTTTAGTTTATTTATTCCTCAGAACGATCCTTTGGGGTTACTATAGGCATCTACCCTGAACTGTGATACTGAATATCTAGTTCCTGATAATCATATATTCTGACTAAAAGAGCTGCTGAAGAGTCTACTTTCTTTTGTTTTAAATAAAAAAAATGACAGTGCATTATGCTGCAATTTCCCCAAATTTTCCCAAATTTTTAAAGCTCAATAAAATGCCTATATATAAGAAAAAAAATCATGTTAGGGTATAAATGCTTAGAATGGTTTCCTGATCACTGTATTTGGTTGTTGCTAAACAGTTGTTTTGCCCACAGTGGCACTGATCACTCAGTGCCAGCAGCATCCAGCATGATCGGTCTCCAAAACATCTACCCATGGTTCTGACATCCAACCAGTTGTATTTGGAATTTAATTTGAGACCTCATCCACGTGTCTTTGTGTTAAAATCCTTTTGCGTTTGGGGATTGTAAACAATTACGTGTATTTTTCTATATAAAAACACCAAACAAAATCTTTTTACAAAGATTGGGTTATTGGAAACCAATAAGCATCCCATTGGGGAAATGTTTATGAGTACATCTCCCATGAAGAGCATCCCCATTTTACAGATTAGAACACTGAGGATTAACTAGAGGAAAAAGAACAGGGATTCATACTCCAAACTTCTCTTATTTCAGAGCCTTCACTCTTAACTACTCTGCTATCGTATTGTCATCTTTTTAATGTCACAATGGCTTCATTAGAATACTAGGGTTGTTTTTGTCACTGTTGCTGCTATTATTATTATTATCATTATTATCTGACATTTACGTACCATACATTATGTTCCAGGTACTGCACTAGGTACTCAGCATAGATTGTTTCGTTTACTTCTCACATCAACTTCCAATAGGGCTTTATTATCCCCAATTTCCAAATAAGAAAACTGAGACATAGATTTTGGATCTCATCCACTAGACACAACTTGTTTAAACAATTTAATCAGCACCAAGTCTTTACCAAGTTCCTACTATGTGCTCATCCACATACCAGGGTTATTTCGTGCTTTAAAATTGACATGGTATATTATTGAACAAGGAACTTCATAATAGTAGGATTTGGTTCATGGCTGTGCTTCAAAGACATTACGTATTTTACTATTTCATTTTTCAATTTTCTTTCTATAATAAAACCATGCAATTGTATCATGACCTTTGTCTCACCCTAAATAATATGGTATAACTTATATTTTATACATTTATTCAGATATACATATGTGTTGTTGCTAAGTTTGAGCGAGTCTGAGGTCAGAGAACCCAGTGATTGATGTTGTCCCAGAAAGTAGAATTCTTGTGATGCGTAAATGATAGCTGATCAAGCCAACACAACTGCTTGAGGAATTATAGCTTATAGGGTTGCTTGGCAGATGAAATCACTTGACTAATTAGGAAATAATGCGTGATGCTGTGCCTAGAAAAATCACAGAGCAGCAGGAGTGGAACTGCACTCTGAGTTGCTGTGCGCTGCCAGTCACAATATTGAGCCTGTGCCTTGTTTTCTTGGTCTTTCTCACCACCCCTCCACCCCCCTTGTTCCTACAGCCCAGAAATTGAAACAGACCCTGGAGCCTTGTGATACTGAATATCCAGCATTTGTCTCTGAGCGCACCATCAAGGAGACCACGGGGAACATTGCTTGTGAAGACTGCTCCAAGTAAGCCAGCCCTGCTCAATCCCCTCCCCTCCACCTTTCTGCAGAGTACAGAACTTTCCCAGATGGATCAGTGAGATGACATGATAACATACACGCAATTACACTGAGAGGCAGAGAGACAGACATGGCTGCCCTCTCGCATAAGGAATCACTTCTATCAGCTTGTAAGAAATATCACTTGGTTTTGCCAGGTCATTGGGAAGCATTCAGAATGCATGAAAATAGCAGACTTTTAGTCCAATTTGTTGATGTTTTGATAAAGTCCTAATTGGTGTTTTTCCAGTTGATAGTTGGCAATTTCAACTAGTTACTTTAGGAATATTCTTAGGTATCATTTTTGAAGGCACCAAGCCTTCACGATCCACCCACAACTGATGTACTGGGGATGGTGTCTCCGTGGTTTAACATGTGTTTCCTGTGGTTACAAATGAGGCTGAGCCTCTGGTGTTATTGACCATTTGGGGTTTCTGACCTCTGTGTTCTATTTGGAAGTTCTCTATCCAGTGACTGGATCTATTCTATTGATTTAGATGTTCATTTTATTTTTTATATAATTTCTTTACAATGGTATGCATTATGTTATGGGTCTTCCTATTCCAGGCTGGTCCTGAACTCCTAAGCTCAAGCAGCCCTCCCTCCTCAGCTTCCTGAGTAGTTAGGACAACAGGTGCAGGACACATAGTTTTCTTTCATTTTTATTTTAATATACTCTAATTTATACCTTTATTATCTGTGCATTCTGTGCTTTGCTTAAAAAATTCTCCTCTGCCCTAAGATTATCATAATATTCTTTTATGTTTATATTTATACTTCAATGTGTTGCCTTTACATTAAAAAAATTAATCCCTCTGGAATTTGTGTGTGTGGCATGAGCTGGGGTTCTACTTTGGTCCATTTCCATATAATCAGCCAGTTAACTCACACTTCTTATTGGAGAATATTCATTTTCACAACAGTTTATCACACCCATGTCATGGCTCAAGTTCCCAACTCTCTGCCCATCTGTTTCCATTAATTATGGATCATTAATACCTATCTCAATACCATGTCTCTTTAATTATTACAGCTTTATAATATGGCTTAGCATTTAGGAGGACAAATATCTTCTCCTTATGCTTCTTCTGAGTTGTCTTGGTTATTCTCGACTTCTTCCTCTTGCATATTAATTTGGAATCAGTTTGTTCATTTCTGTGAATTCTAATAGGGTTTTGATTAAAGTTACTGTAAGTTATAGGTTAATTTGAAGATAATAGCTATTGTTTATAATAAACTCTCATTCATAAACTGAGTATATCTTTATTTACATGTCTTTTGATATGCCTTTTAATACTGTTTTGTGACTTCATTTATAATATATTTGTATCTAGACAAGCTATAGTTTTTTCTATCATAAATACTACATATTTAAAACTTCTTCCCTAATTTGTGATGACTAGCGTATGAGAGCATCACTGGTTTCTCATATTATGTATTATGTCCAACAAATTGCCATTGCTCTTTTAGATTTGATGGTTTGTATATAGATGCTCTTGGAATTTTTGCATCAATAGTAATATCATTTGTGAATATTTTCCTTATTACTTTTCCTTATACTTAATTATTGCTTTTTTTCTCTTATTGCACTAGACTATAACTATACATGGTTGCATAGAAGCAATGAGATTGGGCAAGCATGTCTCATTCCTGATTTAAAGGATGTACTCCTGACTATTACATGTTAAATACGATGCTGGCTAATGGGTACTTTTTATCGCAGTAAAATATAAATAATATAAAACTTACCATTTTAAAACATATAATTTAAGTGCATTAAGTACATTCACAGTGCTGTGCAACCATCACTATTTCCAGAATTGCTGTAAGTTCTTGGAATTTAAGCATTTGTTAGATTTAGAAAAACTTATACAGGAGTTTTTATTGCTTGAAACCTGTATGGATGTTGAATTTTATTAAAATTTTTTTCTACATCATTATTAAAATAATTTGTTAATGTGAGATATGACATATTTTTTTATTTTAATTATAAAAAATAAAACACTATAAATATCTTTCATAATAGGTGGGTTTTAGAATGTGAAAATGTATTTGATTTTCCAGGGGAACCTTCATTGTCATGATTACAAAAAAGTGTAAAAACATATTAAACACATTGCTAAATTCGTTTTTCTCATATTATACTATGAATTTTCTTTTGTCTATGCTTTGAAAAGAGAGTAGCTGTGTTTTTTCTTTCTCGTACTGTCATTTTGCTTCGCTATTAAGGTCCTTTTTTTTGTCACAAAATTACTTGAAAATGTCTCTCTTTCTCTAACATTTGTTCCATTTCACAGAAGATGGAATAATGGTATCTGTTTCTCATAGGTTTGTTAAAACCCATAAAAGTTATTAATGACTAATGAGATTTATGTGTGTGTAAATTTACAACCACTAAATTTGTTTCTTTTGTGGCTTTCTCTGGATTTTCTATTTCTTTCTAAAGTAATTTTGGGGAGTTTATCTCTTAGAGAATTGACTACATCATCTTGCTTTTCAAGTTTACTGCATACATTTATTAATAGTATTCTCTTTTGATTAAAAAGGCTAGTATATTTGTGATTTTTTTTCCCTTTTAAGTGATATTTTTTTCCCTTTTTTTAGTTGACTTTCTCTCCCTCTCCCTCCTTCCTTCCCTCTGTCTCTCCTTACACTGCCAGAGATATGTTTGTTTTGTCTTTCTTCTATGTTTTGGGGGATTTACTCTGTTTTTTATTTTCTAACATTCTGTGCTTGATGCTTAGCTATTCAGCTTTATTTTCTGTCTATAGGTATAGATATTTGCATATAGGTAAGTTTCTCTCCGTATTCTAGTGCATCTCTATAAATTTAAAGTGTAGGGCTTTCTTTGTTATTCAGGTCTAACAATTTTCTAATTTTTACCATTTTTTATCTATAAATTCTTTGTATTTTAAAATTTCCTAATATATGTTGATAAGTCCAGTCTTATTATTTATGTCTGATAAATGGGCTTGTGGTCTGTATAACACATCTTGTTAAGTATATGTGGAAACTTTGTATTCTATCTCGCACTTTTCTATGTATTTTAGAATCAAGTTACGTTCTGGCATAGCTGAGTATAGGGATCAATATATATCCATTATTGGACCAAGTGTGTTAATTGTGTTTCAAACCTTCCTTTTTTATTCATTCTATTTTAGATGCCAATTGATCTCTCATCAGGATTATAGAGTTTTAAATTCCTACATACCATGCAATTCACTTTGCTTTCTACATTTTGAAGTTATGTTACTATGGGCATTCCAATTCAAGACTATTATGGCTTCCTAATAAATCCTTCCTTTTCTCACTGGGTAACAATCCCTCTTCCTACATGAAAGTGCTTTATGCCCTGATGTCTATTTGGTTTGCTAATAGCGTAGGTACATTAGCTCTTTTCGTGGGTAATATTTCCTAGGCATATTTCCTCCTCCCTTCTATTTTCAACCTTTTTTTTTTGTCATTTGATTCTAGGATTTTGTTTTAGAAATAGACTATAGCTGGATTTGAAATTGTATTATGTCTATTATCTGGTAGATTTAATCTTTTACAATGTACTGTGCTTACTGACAAGTCTGGATTCTTTCCGCCATCGTTTTATATGCTTTGTATTTCCCATGTTTTTTCTTTGCTTCTTAGTCTCCTGATGGATTGAGTTTTCTCTAATCCCTTTTCTCTTACTGGTATGTAAAGTATACATTCTATTTTAGTACTTTCTTTTAGTCTTTTTAAGATGTTTCTATTGGTGAGGAACTCCTCACCACACAAATGAGAGCGTCGGACCCTTTAATACAGATCACTTCTCATCTCTTTCATACAATATTTTCTGACAGTATAGTTCTGGGTTTTTAACTCAATTATCATTGTTTTACGGCCTACATAATTAGCTACATTTTTTAACCAGTGTTCTCATCGTGGATTTTTTTGTTTTTAAACCATTACTTATTTTTCTTCACAGCACTTTAGAAGTTTTTTCAAGAATGATCTGGGAAGGATAGATTCTCTCATTCTTTGCCTTATTTAACTTGATATTACTCTGTGGTGCTAACTCCATAGCATATAAATTGAAATTTTTGAAGATATTATTCCATTATTTTCCAACTTTTAGTTATATACCTTTGTAAGTAGCCTGGCATTTCCCCCGGCTTTGGTGGCTTTTACACTGTTCATTCTCTTTAGAACGTTCTGAAATTTCACTGAAGTGATTCTCTATATAAGTTTATTTCTGTTTGTTTGTATGTTTTTTTCTTAACAATTTATTTAAACTCATATTACAGTTCACTAACCTTTTTTGATAATGTCTAGTTTGCTGCTTTGAAAATACACTGAGTTTTTAATATAGATGACTTTCTAGAAGTTTTGTTTGCTTTTTTAAAACATACATTTTCCTTTAATGTGCAGTCTTATTCTGAGGTTCTCTGTACTGAATTAAAAAATTCTTTTAAATCTGTTCTAGTCGTTTCAGTTTGGTCCAGCATTATTTTTAATCTTTCCCTTTCTTTCCTAGTAGTCTGTGGACTGATCTTTCCTATTAAGTATTTCTCTGGGAACAGAATGGAGTTTGAGTTTCTCTTCATAACACATTTGCATTTGGGCTTCTATCACATATTCTATTAGTATTGACTGCCTGGGAATAATTATATAATTTTTTGTATTTGGGGATTTCTGCACCATATAATTACAGTAAATATTTTTCCTCAGCAGCATGTAGTTTAGGCTTGATGTTTGATTTCTCATGTGTAATACTGTTTTTCCTATTCAGAGCTTTGGAGAGTGCCAGATTATCAGGTTTTTGTATTTAGCAGTAAATTTAAAAGTTAGCTTTTAGTACTTATAAGCTCTTGTGTATTTGAATGTGTTTGTGTTATTTTACTATTTCGTCTAGTGTATCTGAGTGTGCGGAGCAAGATTGCTTTCACATTGGCCCAGTCTGCCATGTTGGAGTTTACTCTTCTGACTGGGGACTTAGGGTCACTCCCAAAAGGACTGACGTATGGCTGGGTAGAGCAGGAACCTTAGAAGCAGAGAGTTCAGGATGGGAGTCCTAACTCCATGATCCTGCTCTCACCTCGGGCAAAAACTTCACTCTTTAAAGCTCAGCTCCTCCCTGGGTAATTTGAAGGATAGTAGCAGGAAGTAGGCTGGTTGTTGTGAATTTAGGGTAATGCCTAGAACATTAGTTCTAGTAGTTGGCCACATTTAATACACATGTAACACTGTGGACTGCAGGTTGGTGTGTCTCCCAAATGCGTGTGTTAAAACCTAATCCCTGATGTCAGTCTCTGCCCTCGTGAAAAGGAGGCTGGAGGGAGCCCATTTGTCTCTTCTACCATATGAGGACACAGCTGGAAGGTTCCATCTGTGAAGTACAAAATGA
This sequence comes from Perodicticus potto, assembly GCA_963574655.1. Classification (NCBI taxonomy): domain Eukaryota; kingdom Metazoa; phylum Chordata; class Mammalia; order Primates; family Lorisidae; genus Perodicticus; species Perodicticus potto. The sequence continues at coordinate 13,214 of CAUYRH010145811.1, read as the reverse complement.
GCCCTCGCCAGACACTGAATCCATGGGGCCTCAATTTTACAATTCCTAGCCTGTTGAGCCATGAGCAATAAACACATGTCTGTTATTTATAAATTACCCAGTCTAATGTATTTTGTTATAGCAGCCTGAATGGACTGAAACCCATAACTCATATGTGTGTGTGTGTATTGTTTATAACCCCTATAAATCACTCAATTAAAATGAGGATATTGCTTTTCATAGTCTAATGTTACTTTGCTACTGTAGAATTCCCATAAATAAAGGTATAACAAATCTGTATCTCAGATAATGACAGGTCATGTATTTTAGATTAAAGGTTGTTGATAATTCATGGTTCTATGGTTTCAGGATTGAGAATTTTTGACCAATGGGTACTATACACCCAAACATCATAACTACAAACTCCAATTGCCTATCTCTTAGTGAGTGATAGGCAATTATACATAGTAGAGTAAGCTGGGGTTTTTATTTCTATTTTAAGTGAGAAAACAAATGGAGTCAAGACAGAGGATAACAAGTATTTTTTCTTATTAGAAACCAAATATATGAATGTGGTTTGATTAAAGTAAGTGACCTAAAGATTTCAAACTGAAGAAGCCTTTCATTCAATAGCAGTAGAAGTCATGGCATTCTGGCTCCGGTCTAGAAACTGCCCTAGTATGCTAGGAAATACAAAGGTGGGTGAGATAGAAAGTTGAAGCTGATGGGATTTACATCAGCCATGATTTGTTTCCGATCTTGAATTCCATGCTGGGTTGAAGACTCACAGGAGATTGGGAAGTTGAGGAAGGCCTTGCACAGTTTGCTGGCAGCGGTAAAAAGACAGTACAGGCTTTTCAAAGCTTTATTCCATGACCACCCCTCAGCAGCTCAGTCACGCACTGCAGAGGTAAAATAGTAAGGACTCGGGTCTGGATAGGGTGGGTGGTGAGAGAAACGTGCTTTTTCTTTCTTTCTTTCTTTCTCTTTTCTTTTTTCAGTAAATTTTTATAGACGTATAATGCATACAGAAAAGTGTCTGAATTGCAAGTCTGCACAGCTTGGTTAATTTTCACAAAGTGAAAACTCCTTTCTAACCATCACTCAAGCTAAGAAGTGAGGTAACATTGCCAGCTCCACAGGAGCCCTCGTACTTTGCCCCTTCTTAGCTCAACCTGCACTTAGCAGAAGATTTCTGATCTATCTTGATTTATAACACCTTCGATCTTGCCTGTTTCAAATCACTAATTTGTAAGGTGGCAATTAGTTAATAATATGTGAAGGCCAATGTATTAAATGACCTTGAAGGATGTCTCTAAAGAATTAGCTCAGAAAACAAAATAGGGCCTAAGGAAAAAAATTTAAATATAGTTCAGAACTTAAGTAAAGATTTGTTGATCATCTGGGCTATACTTGAGGAAAAAGGACTTAAGTAAACATTATTTGGTCACTGGGCTACATCTGAGGAAACAGCCATGAACGAGACACATGGGATTCCTGCCCTCGTGGAGTTGGTAGCCAGTAAGCAGGCGATTCCAACACTCCGTGGGTAGTGCCACGAATAGGGAGTAAATGCCTCCCAGAAGCACAGACGGGAGGCGGGTGGTCTAGAAAGGCTCCCTGGAAGAAATGGCACCTGAGACAAGACCGCCAGGATGAGAGGATGGAGGTAAACATGTCCAGGCAGACAGAAGAGCATGATGGAGCTGAGAGAAAGCGTAGAAGCTAGAACACAGACCCGCAGGTGAGGAAAGATGAGAAAGGACACAAGAAATGGCCCCGGGCCAGGGAATGTTGCCCTTCAGCTCCCATCAAGGAGAATTGTCTTTTAAAGGACTTCAAATGCCCCGACACCAGTATGGAATAAAAAGGTTTTAAGAAAGGGAAGAAAACAAACGATCGGGTTCCACATGATGAGAGAAATGACAATAGCAGTGAAGAGGGCCTCTTGGAATAGAAACTCCTGATTCAGACGAGACAATTGGGCTGGTCACAGCCGCTCACACCTGTACTCCTAGCATTCTGGGAGCTCAGGGGGGAGGATTTCTTGAACTCAGGACTTCAAGACAAGCCTAAGCAAAAGTGAGGCCTTGTCTCTGCAACAAATAGAAAAATTATTTGGGCCTGCTGAGGTGGGAATGTAGTTCCAGCTACTCAAGGGATTGAGTCAGGAGGATGTCTTGAGCCCAAGAGTCTAAGGTAGTGAGTTATAATGATGCCACTGCACTCTAGCCAGGATGACAGAGTGAGACTCTGTCTCGAAACAAATAGGCCATTTGCCAGCCCTGTCTCCCTTCCTTCTCCCCAACCCCCGGCATACACACACACTGATCCTGGCAGAGCAAAAATCTCATTAGTTTCTCTTCCTCCTCTTCTTTTTCGGGACTAGAAATTGATAGATCAATGTAGTCATTACTTAGATGAGAAATCAATTTAAGATTAGTTTCATTTCTAATCCAAAAATCTTTGTGAAAATTTATTGTAAAATTATGATGTAATGTTCTTTTTACATTTTGTTCTGATGAAAAAAATGATTCTTGGATGGTCTCTTTGGGCACTTTTTAAAAATTGAGCCATTTTATTATTTTTTTTGCTTATCCCTTTCTGTCCTTTCTTGCTTTATTTTATGAAATTGAATTTATTAGAAGATGTATCTAAGTATTTATCAAAGTACTTACAAAGTTATTATTTTCCATTTTGTATCATCTTCATACTCTTAGAATGTAAAATGTTAAGGAGGAAAATAATAGTATTTGGTTATTGTCTTCTTTCTCTCCTTGACGGCCCATAGATATTTCAGTACAGTGGCCAACATGATTGGTGGCATCCAAAAAGCCACATCTCACATGTGCTTTACATCAAATTTGCATAGAAGTTTGTCAACCTTTGCTTGGAAAGAGTGAAACTTTTCACATCTAGTTCTATAATGACAGTTACTAATTTTTGACGGACTTTGTAGGTAACTTCAGGTCAGGAGCAATGACATTCAAAAATAAAACAATTGTACAGCATTTGGCGAGGAGGGAGCTGGAAACTGAGTTTGGTGAAAATTATAGTATTTCAGAAATTACGCACTAAGATCTTTTTCATAGAAAAACATCTTGCCTTCCGCAATGGAACATACAAAACTGTGACCGTTACAAACCAGTCTCAAGGCAGGGATCACTTTCGTCCACAAGTGATGGCAAACCATAATGTAACAATCCCAAAGAACTGTGTACTTCCCACGGGAACATGCTTTAGCTGCAGTTTGCTCCTGAACTGCCATTAACAATCTGTCCATCACTTAGAAGGATCCGATGACCCTGGTGTATAAACGCTTTGCTGGAACTCAGGAAACCATGTCAGGTGGTTCCAGCCATATAGTGCTAGTCCCTTTGGTCTTCAAAGATCTTTGAAGACTAAAGTTGGGCCGCTCCCGACTCCATTTGTGTGTCCTGTTTCCAGAATCACTAGATGGTTTTATATGGAAAACACATCAAGAAGTGACTCAGTTGCTCTAAATAGAAACCTAAAAATCGGCAGCCCCCAAATGAGCATTTATCTGTCTATAGCATAAACAGATATATTACAAGATAGGCCAACAAGCATAACATGTTTTAAAAAGGATTTTCAAAAATACAGGGTTTATTAAGAATGCAGGAGCCTAAAAGAAAATAAGAATTTACATAAGAATGTCATTAGGGTTGGTGGTTTGGCCACTCTAACCAATAATTTTCGTCATTCAATATCCCACTGATTATTAAATTAATCTGTTATTCAAACAGCAATCAAAAACAACTCAGCCCATATTTTCTGGGCATTTGTGACTGTCAACAAGTTGAACAAAATTGGATATCTAAAAAGAATGTCATGTCTTACTATTTTCCAGGATGTTTCTTTCTCTTTTGATATCCTCCCGCCATATACCCTTAACCAAGGAAGGGATCCACAAAGATTTCCTTGGAATGTTACAAAGTTAAATACAGCCAATTAAGGAAACTTTTTAAATAAAAATAAAATTTTAAATGTGTAACATTTTCAGGACCAGAGCTTTAAAAATCTTGTCACATTTCAAAGATGGGAAGCTATTAATTCCTAAGGTAAATTAGAGGGGTTTTTTGGTGGTGGTGTGTGCTCCTTTTTTTTTGGTAGTATTACTCATCACTTTTCATAAAACTTAGGTTGCCAATCGTTTTCACTTTGACATCTGTACACAAGCTTTGCTCATCTTCCTGGACACCCCCAAAGCGGTGGCTACACTTTTCTTCTCTCACCAACTTCTCCCCACACGCCTTTCTTTTATCCGCGAAACCGAAAGAAAGTAATTGGTCTGGAAGCCGTGCTGACATGTTTCGTGGGCTGCAGTTCAGAGAACCATAGTTCAGGGATTCCATTTTCCGACAAATGACTCCAATTTCCTGTTGAGGTCTCAAGCTGGGTGGGCAATTTACCACAAGTCTTCAGACTATTTTCAGTGAGTGCACTACAGGTGTTGCTACCAAGGACGCCTTCTGGAAATGATCTGTAACATGGATCCATTGCACAGGGGGAGATGGCATTTTTTCCTTGAGTAAAGGTTGAGAGGATGGAACTCAATGGCAGTCTGTGATATCATCCTTAATAGTGCAGAGATCTTAATGCGCTATTTAGATGTTCTGAGACTCAGTTTGTTCATCTGCATCAAGGACATGATAAAAATTAATCTGTTCCTCATTGGGTAAAAAAAAAAGAATATAACCCTCATACTTAGCACATGCCTAGCACAGAGTAAAACTTCATACATGACGGATATTTTTACTGAGAACAATCCAGAAACCTGTCTGTGTTGACAGGGATACAGGAAAACCACAGAACTCCCTTCTTCCAGATTTATCAGCCTAGAAGGTAAAACATAGTTTCAATCAGAAAAAGTAGATGGTAAGGTTTTTGCTTCATTGAAACTGTCCTAGATAAAGTAGCTCTTGGATTTTTGCTGATTCCTGGGTCTACTTGAGTTCCTGGTTCATAAAAAAACTGGAAATTCTGAGTCTGGGTCTATACATATTCAATAGTGATCAGATACATCACTCTACAAGTGAGACATAGACTTTGCCAGTGGGAGTACTTTAGTGTCCTAAGTAATGTAGGTGTTAAAAATGTAACACTTTTAACCACTTCATTTGCAAGTGTACGTTAATTTGTTGAAATATTTTTGTATCTCCTGCACTATAGATTTTTACCCACCTACTGTACTCAATGTTTGTTTAAAACATGTAAGTAAGTGTGATTCAGTTTCCCATGAAATAATCTGTTGGCTTTTCAAATGGACTTAGTATAATTCCTAAACAACTTGACTTTCTATTCTAAGACAGAGTAAAACCAATGATCAAATTCTTTCCTTTGGAGATTGAGGGCTGTGCATTTTATTTTCCTCCCAGTTTTCCCTTGGTGACTTTTACTTCCTTGTACCTTGCCATACTGGGGGTAATGTGCAAAGCTGTGGATTACTCAGTTAAAATAGTTACTTCTCTGAATTTTTACATTGTCATGCTTGAGTTACACAGTGGAGGAAAACAAGCCTCCTCCTCTACCCTGTATTTTACACTTCCTTTTCTGCATCTCAGAAATGTGGTAGGAGTAATTCCTGGCTCCTAAAAACAATTGCTTTCCATTACAAAACATTTAAAACATGACTATATTGAATTCAAAAGTTTTTCAACAATTCACCCTGTGATATAGGGGCTGTGCCACTCAACCCATAATAAACACGCCTTCATTTTACGTTATCGGTACCAGGCCAGGTTTGAATAATTCAATGCCAGCTGTTAGAATAGATGACCCAATTAGTGCTGTATGTTTGTAGCCGCTGAAACATCTTGGCTTTAAATTTTTAAAAAGGACAGGAGGTGGTAAATGCTTATATTGGTAACTTTATCTTGAATTGTTGAAATAGAGCCCTAAGAGTGTAAAATGTATCCCAAAGGCATTATAATAATTGGGATTAAAACCTCAGGTCAGTTTTTCTACCTTCTGAATCTCAGATCAATGAAGCACCTTATTAGGGATAGGGCTTCTCTGATCCTCTTTATCAGCTATGCAAAGGAAACAGGGGCCCTGTCTCCAGACTCAAGGATGATTACAAGTTTGAGGATCCAGATAGATGGACGTGGTTGTTTAGGTGTTGCTATCTTAACTTGCTCTTTGATAAGCAGTGTTTGGAGAGGTTTTAGTACAGGAAATGTTGTAAATTACTGTTTTGCCTCCCGGGTCCGGGTCCGTGATGCAAAATGAGAGGGGCACATGTCTATAATGACTAGGCAGGTCTCTACCTGACGTGAATTAGTCACAAAAACAATTTCCCATTTGTACATTTCTTAATGTGTGGGAAAGAGGGTGGGAGCGCATGTAAGTTCGGCTGGGCTCACAGCACAGTGAGGCTTCCTCTTCCACGCCAGTGGGTAGGAGATCCGCAGAGCCAAGGGTATTTTTAGAGTGTTTACTTGCCTGTGGAGTAGAGGAGTGCAGGGCTGTGTCCACCCTGCTGGCGTTGGCCAGCGCCACTTCTGCGGTGCTCTGTCTCCACCTCGGTGGTGGTTCGTGCTGTTACTCCTGCCATCCCTACCTCAAAGAGCAGTCTGTGCTCCCCTTAGTCTGCCCACTACTGCACCTGAAGTGGCTTAGCAAGCTGCCAAAAATCTATAGATGTGTGTTTATTAACTCTCCAACTTGCCCTCCATTTGTTTGGCTTGGAAAGAGTTTATGTATTCCTATGGGTATTAAAAACCCATCTGATGTATTAAAGGAGCCCAAAAGATCAAAGCAGAAACGCTGCTCAAAATGCAGCACATCGAATACAGACATAAAATTTCTAGATGCAAACCACTTTTTCAAGGGACATTCTGCATACTCAAGAAGGAAATTTATTTTGTAATGATCAAGTTTTCTTCGGGACTTGAATTTTTTCTTTTGCTTGCAGTGATCCTCATTCTGACCTTTTTGAGCATCGCTCCTGATTTTGACAAGAAGACCACTTGGCAACCTAGGGAGGAAATGGTCATTAATTTTAATATGTTTTTCTTACTGAGGAAGATATAGTCCAGGAACCTTAACAAACACATCAGCCACTGGCTAATGACCAAGGTTCTTAATGCATTTGAAATAAAAATGGGTGGAGAGGGTATGAGATGAGAATCAGAATCACCCATGATCCACAATAATTAGAGGTGTAGATGATCAAAGTCAAAAGGATGTGGGAGAAATCATTAGGCTAGAATCCTTATATCAGATGCTTCCCAAACAAAAACACTGCTATACTGACTTTTAGAAAACAAATTATATACTTCATGAGTGATTCCATTTCTAGTGAAGTAAATTGCCCCAGCAACCTTGGATTATTTCAGCAGCTCTAAGCCTATGTGAGAATTCATATATGATTACTGTTTATTTCATGTCTGCTCTTTCCCAAGAGGTTCATGTGCATTTCCACATTTACTTTATGTCCTTTTTTTTTTTTTAATTTCATCTGCATTTCACCATGGAGGAACCTGGGTCTCAAGGGGGTTAGGCCTCCTGCCTGTATAAGCTACTGTGTGCTACAGTTGAATTAGGTCCAGGGCTGTCTGAGTCTGAAGGCTGACAGAGTCTGATTTGGTGGAATTCTCTCTTCTGAATTCAGTTGAATAGCTCTCTGTCATGGCTCAGAGTTATTGTTGTCACATGTCAGATTGAGTAGATCTTAATGCCAGGGTTTGCTTTGTAAACTGACAATTCTATCATTCACTTGACCTGTTGGAAGCAATCTACACACATCTAATTTGACAAGAACCATATACTTCTTGGGTATCAGTTTCACTGGAGTCTTCATCAGATGGAACTGCGGGTTCTCTCATAGCACTGACCACTTACCGTTTAATCGTCTCTTTCTTTGTCCTCTACTCACACCAAACCAGGTGAGGTGGGTTTAAATAGTAGCAAAGGATACGTGGCTTTGGTGTAACTCCTCGATTTGAGTCCTCAATGCCATCATTTCCTAAGTGAGTGACTTCTGTCAGCAGGTGTCTCACCCCTCTTAGTTGCCATCTGCTCATCTGTAAAATGCAGATGATACTCAGGCTTAGAGGGAACAGCTTCATTTAGTGCCTGGCCTTTAGTTGGTACGCAGTAGCTGTGAGGTCTTACATTGAATTCACTGTAGGCGAGGACATGTCCAGTTAATTCCTATATTCCTAGCACTTTCTAGGGTCTTGTATACGCAATTGTGCTCAAAAAACTGTTGATTGGGACAAGGTTTCCCAGGAGAATAACCTTGTAAAGTGTATGCTACCTGGCAGGGGTGGGGCACAGTTGTGTGTAATTCTAGTACCTGAAACCTGTTATTTGGTGTGGTATTTAAAAACAAGTTATTTGTTTTGAAAACAACTAGAAGCTCAGATTCCCAAGAGCTGAAAAGCAACTTTGTGATTTTTCCTTAGGAAAAGAGAAGGTGGTCCAGAGAAGGCGGGGGTGGGGGGGGCAGGCTTGCCTGAGGGCCTGCAGGGAATATGAAGTCCCAGTGGTACCAGATACAAAGCCCAGTCAACAGAAGCCACTGAGAAATCTTTCTGCATATGATTGCTTCTTCTCCATAGCTAGTAATTTTTAAATAGCTATTAACTAACTAAACATATTTAAAATGTTTGTACAAAGTAGGGTAAATGAACATGGTGAATAATTAAAATAATACATAGGCTATGCCAGGGTGGGGAACCTCTGTCCTTCTGGACCTTCTAGGTTTTTAATGGGACACAGGGCTAGATTCATCAGGATCATCTGGGGCACCTGTAGAAATGGATGGGGCTGGGCCTTGCCCTGAACCTACTGATGTGAGGTTACTTATATTTCTTTTCCTATGTACTCTTTAATTATGTTCTTACCTCCTTTTTTCTCTTAACTTGCTAAGTCTTACATTGTCCGTCTCTTCTTTTCAGATGTTAGCTTTTCTATGGAGCTTATATAGTAAGAAAATCAACTATTTAGCCTATGTATTACATTAAAAACCTAGCTTAACATAATTACCTTCTCATTATCAAAGTGGTACATGGCTGTAGAGAATTATCTACAATCTAACCCTCCAGAAGTAAAACTGTGATAAAATTCTGATGTATTCGTTTCCATTTGTGTTTCTGTATTTTTTCATAAACTAGAACAATATTGTAGATATTGTTTTATAACCTGTCTGTCTTAACTGGAAATGTCATAAGACTATTTCCTTGCCTTTAAATATTTCTGCAACGTAATTAAGGAAAATAACCACGCAGTATATGGGTTTAAGTGTCCTTAACCCAAACCATTTAGGCTGTCTTTAATATTTTGCTATATAAGTAATACCATTATAGGTAAAGGTCTTTACTCCTAAAACTCTGACTATGCAATGATTCTTTCCAGGATTCATTCCTAGAAGCAAAATAGTTTGGAACTATTTTTTTTTAAGATAAATCTTCATTAATTAGTTACACAGTACATACATAAACATCTTATTTTTCTTTTGATTCCTTTCTGTGTTGCCTGTTTCGGGAGATAAGCTATAACTTTTATAAAGAACAGATATTAGATTGAAATTATATTCCAAAAACCTTATCCAAAAAGATATGGTGCCAAGTAAGAATGAGACCTAAGTGTTGTAAACTTTCTTTTCTCTTGTTAAGGTGATAGAAGAAGCCTGTTTGTAATTTCACTTAAGATGTAAGAAAAAAAGAAAATATAGTAGTGATACACAGGTTTATACATGTAATACTTTTGCTAGCAATTATTTACAAACCTCTTTGTACTATTAAAGAAAAGTCCAATTTTACAAAAAAAAATTGACTTCTAGCAGGGCGTTGAGTTAATTATTTCACCTTAATAATCAGCAACACTGAAATGACATTACACAGACTTGTAGAGTGAGTCACAGAAAAATGACCCTCAGAAACAGTTTTTGAATGTGTGAGCATGGCTGTAAGTACAACAGATCAGGCAAATTAAAGCGACATAAAATATTGTTGAGATTAATAAACTCTGATTAAAACAGGATAAAGTGCTCAGGATGTATGAAGTCACACAGTTCTCTGAGCAACCCTGTGTTCCAGAATGTGTATTCCAGTTCACAATAAATCTCTTCAGTAAACTATGCTGATGTTATTGATTCTAACCATTTCCTGACCGGCCTATTCATCGGTTGTTATGTCATTTCTTCATTGTAAAGGCCACAGTTTTCAAATAAAATAAACAATATGCAATCTTGTTTGCTGTGTTTGTAAACTGAACAGGCTAGAAAAGGAAGAGTTGAGTGGTCAGGGTGTTTAGAATCATTCTATAACTGTTTTAGGCTTTGTTTCCACATGTCATGTGATGTGGTGAATTCAGATAACTCTCTAATAATTTATGAGGGAGGATGGATATTAAGATGTATTAGCCCCAATGATGTAGATATCTCAAGAGAAAGTTCTTGAATACATATTAGCTTGAATTCTCCACTTTGCTGCGTAGTTAAAACATCCATCCCCTCAGGTGTTTCCCAAACTAGTGGTCTGAAGTTGTTATAAGTGGTAACAATGGAGGATAAAAAGAAGGAGTGTGTTTCTGGAGACACCTGTACCTGTGGGTGATTTCATTAAACCACTTGGCATAGACTACTAAGCATTGATAGCCAGCTAGCCATAGTGTGATTCTGTCATATCTTATGAGAATGCCCCTTATGTTTTATTTTTAAGATAGTCACTATGAGCAAAAGGATTTTATTTTTGACTTTAAAAAATTATGTAATTTTCTGCATTCTCCTTTTCTTTCAGAATATTTAGCAGTACTTCTGAAACATGGGGCTAGGCTCATCAGAATCCTCTGGGGTGCCTGATTAAACCTGCTGCTGGGCATACATATACTGCTGGGCATACATTCGCCCTGAACCAACTGATGCCCAGTGTCCAAGAGGTGGGTCTGAGGATCTGTACTTTGGCCAGGTACCCCAGATGGTTCTGATGCACAGCCATGCCGGGGGACCATTGGCAGAATCTCCTACGACATAATAGCACTTCCCTGGACTTCATTACCAAAAGCTAGATTCTGTCTCTTTTGCTTATTGGCATAAAGTAGGAGGAAGCCAAACAAATAACTAAGGAAAAAAAAAACAATAAAACAAGAAATCAAGGATAAAGTAATGCCAAAAGTTTCATTTGCACCTCAAATGACAAGGATTCAGAAGTTATTGGTGGCACCACCATTGTGTGTTCAGGCCCACAATGAGGAGGTGTTGTTACAACACAACTGGGCCCAAGGACACATGTGTTAAACCCTAGTGTTTAAAGCTGAGTGTGTAGGAAATGAGTGGCAGTTAAAAAAGATGAATGATACAACTGAGCTATGAATCAGAGCCTTAGGAACACCTGTACCAACTCCCCCATACATTAAGGGCACTTTCGGGAGGAAGAATTTCAGAATTTGTGTCCTAGGGTCTTGGAGAAAGCAGGCAATTCCTCCCTGCAAGAGGGTATGCTCAAGTATAAACTGAAGCCAGAATGCAGGAAGTCAGTCATCGACATCAATTTAAAAAGGGTAGAAAGTAAACAGGAATGAATTTCTCCAGATTACCACCTCAGTGATTTTTAAAGGAAGAGTCAAATTAACAGTTTAGTGTATCATGGCCTACCCTTTCCCTTGGATTTTAGTGCATGTTTTATTTCTTTTTATAAATTGTCCTCTTGATGTCATTTCTCCCCTATGAAGAAGTAAGTTTGTTTTCTCTAGGATTAACCATATTTTTTAAAGCAAAAACTGCAAGGTATAACCTTGTTGTTTTAGATAAAAGTACATATATTTCATTAAATGTACTTATGCTATTTTTTGTTCCATAAACACGCATGTGATGACAGACACTGCAGAAACACTGGAGATTAAAAATCAGATAAATTAGAAATTTACCTTTGAGTTTATAATCTAGTTCCATGACCTTCCCAAGAAGTCACTGTGTCCTCCTAATAACTAACTTTGCCTAAAAATTAGACTCTCTCCCTCTCACTAACATCTGTGATAAAGCAGTTGTTTCTAAAAAGTTGTGCTATTTTGTCCAAAAACACATGAAAACCTCAAGCAACCAAGTTTTGTAATGGTTAAAAAATTTGGTCATGGTAACTAGAATAAGCAGATGAAAATCCATACTACAATCCATGAGCATCTCTATTTTTTTTTTCTTTTTATTTTTTTTCATTGTTTGGGATTCTTGCGGGTACAAAGATTTAGGTTACACTGATTGCATTTGTTAAATTCCCTCTTACAATTGTGTCCTGCCCCCAAGAGATGTGTCATACACTGTGACCTCCCATCCACCTCCCTCTTCTCTTGCTCATTCCCCTCACCCCTGCCCCAATATTAGCTCATCTACTGCCTTCATATTAAAATTGAGTGCATTGTATTTTTTGTTTCTCCATTCTTGTGATGCTTTACTAAGAAGAATGTGTTCTGCCTCCATACATGTTAATACAAAAGATGTAAAGTCTTCACCTTTTTTAATGGCTGAATAGTATTCCATGATATACATATACCACAGCTTGTTAATCCATTCCTGGGTTGGTGGGCATTTAGATTGCTTCCACATTTTGGCAATTATAAATTGAGCTGGGACAAACAGTCTACTATAAATGTCGTTATGATAAAATTATTATTTTTTCTTCTGGCTAGATGCCTGGTAATGGTATTGCAAGATCACATGGAACTCTAATTTGAATACTTTGAGAATTCTCCATACTTCCTTCCAAAAAGGTTGTATTAGTTTGCAGTCCCATCAGCAGTGTAAAAGTTCCCTTCCCTCCACATCCACACCAACATCTGCAGCTTTAAGACTGTGTGTAACCCTATTCTTACTGGGCTTAGGTAATTTCTCAGGGTAGTTTTGATTTGCATTTCTCTGATGATTAGGAATGAAGAGCATTTTTTTTTTTTTGCAGTCTTTCTTTTTTTTATTGTTGGGGATTCATTGAGGATACAAGAAACCATGTTACACTGGTTGCATTTGTTGGGTAAAGTCCCTCTTATCGTGTTTTGCCCCCAAAAGGTGTGGCACACACCAAGGCCCCAAGATCCCACCCCCCTCGCTCCTTCCCTCTCTCTGCTCTTCCTTTCCCTACCCCTCCCTCATTCTTTCTCTCTCTGCTCTCCCCTTCCCTCACCCCCACCGTGTCAATAATTGTCATTAATTGTCCTCTTATCAAACTTGAGTACATGGGATTCATGCTTCTCCATTCTTGAGATGCTTTACTAAGAAT
>CAUYRH010145807.1:0-44241 GCA_963574655.1 Perodicticus potto | reverse complement strand
TGTAAGGGATCTTGTGCTATATCTACCTTGTTGTTCCTTGGGGGAGTTGATCTACTCTGATTATTCATATTGCCAGAGTTTTTCTGTTGATTCCACCTCATGATTATTTTTCACTGTTGCCTATGACCGTCCTCAGAGTTGCGGAGGTGTCTCTCCCAGATCAGACCCCGGCAGGATCACACTGTTGTTACTGGATCTTTTTCTATAGATTGTTCTTCTAAGCATGTCTTTTTAAGTAGATCAAAAAATGACCCTTTACTTACCATCCCATCTCCATCCACAAAAGGACTCCTGAAATTATGATATAAATAATTGATTTGAGATGTTTCTCTTCTGGCATTATAGGAGAATGTTGCTGCTAATAATGAATATAATAATGGCTAGTATGTATTTATGAGAATTTATTATGGCTTAATGCTTGGATAGTGGTAGGAACTCAATATATATTTGTCAAAAGAATAAATGCAATGTGTTTTATTGTGCTTTGTGAAAATGATCTGTTTAAGTTATAATAATAAAATTGCATAAAAATACAAAATATCACTATTTCTCACAGTAATAAAAAAAAAAGCTCAGAGAAGTTAAGTTGCCCAAGGTCACACAATGATGGGATGTGACAGAGATGGCTCCATAAACTATTTTCAGCACAAAATCTGGCAAAATATCACATAAAAGCAGAGTACTTCTCAAACACAGATGGAGAAAATTAAATGGGTCTGGTGCTCCATCTTACTTCAACCTTATCCTATTTTGGGGGGAAGGAAGCCAGGTGATTTGTTGTTTAGTTTCACTGAAAAGAAAATCAAATAAGTAGGGAAAAAAACGAGAGAAGAAACTAAAGCTGTGGAATAAAATCAGACTGTGAGCATGCTAGGCAGTGTAATGTATCTCTCCTTTGTACTTAATCTACAGTGAAAATATTAAAGGATATAATAAATCCTGTCAGATAAATCATGAAAATTATTTCTGTCATGACTAACCTGTAGAATCTGTCAAATTCTTTTCTTTGATTAGGTTATAAGCTACATGCTGTGACCCAAAGCAGCTAGTAGGTTTATTACATTTTCATTTTTGTCCCTATTTAAATAAATATGCTAGTTTTTTCAACGACCTGCTTTTCCTTTTATTCTAGAATGATCTTTCTATAGTATTATTCTCCAAAACAGACCTGGGATTTTATAAAGGTGATTTTCTGCTGTTTGTTTATTTCAAGTTCCTGGGTACCACTTAATATTTTCTAAATTCTCAAAATTAACGTGTTTCATAAGTGTGGGTGATAGCAATATCTCATATGCATGTATATATTTAATTGTACATTTGGCATTGTTTTACTGAACATAAAATATGCCATTTAATTCTTGATTCTATTGATGGATGAAAATAATTTCATAATCGGGTGGCACCCATGGCTCGAGGAGTAGGGTACTGGCCCCATATACTGGAGGTGGTAGGTTCAAACCTGGCCCCAGCCAAAAACTGCAAAATAATAATAATAATAATTTCATAATCAAAAGAGTTGGATGAAAAATAATTTTTATTTGTCCCAGTTATCAAAAAGAGGGGTTAAAATGGGAGCAATATGGGTGATAAATTTTAGCTAAAACTATGCAGCACAATGATATTATAACTTTTCAATTGACAACCTTTGATTATTAGTTAGGGCTATTACTTTTCCTTACATTGCAAAAATTTTGAAAGTGGGAAAATATCAGAGTCTTTTATTCCAGTTTTGTAATCTTATAGATAAATAAATTACAAATCAAATCAAATTCTAAAATTGCATATATAATAATTGACATAACAATAATTGAAGCTGAGTCCTTGCTGTTTGGTATTCCCATGACTAGTAAATTTTACATTTTACATGTATTACATATGTGTTGTAGGTAATTTGATTAAGAAAATAGTGGCATGACTCAAATTTCTCTATGTAGTTCTCCTATGGCACGAGAGATCTCTTGGTAAATAAAATCATCAAATGGCCTACTAGGAGCTAGAAGTGTGGAGTTATCCAATTAGGGTGGCTGTGAAGAGATATTTAACCCTGTCTTACATTAAAATATAAACTTAATGAGTGTTGGGAAAACACAGTTTGCCTACTTCTTTATATCTTGTTTCTAGATATATATATATATATATATATATATGTGTGTGTGTGTGTATGTATATATATATATATACATACACACGCACTAGTATTTTTCTATGTATACTAGTAAGTATATAATTATATATCATTTTTCATATATATATTTCATATACATTATTTTTCAGGCTAAGCTACGGTTACAGAGAAGTTCTCCTTTTTAGAATCCTTCTGTCTCTTCTTTTTTCTGTCTTTTACATTTCTAAATTATAATATCCTTTTTATTTGGAGTAAAGTTGCTGCTAAAAAGCTTAGTTTATTTGGTATATAAAAAAAGAATCCTATTCTGGGGAAAAAGGATATTAAAGATAATTTTATATATTTATCTGGATAAACATGATACTAATCCCATGATAGCATTTTTTGGTGGATATTGAAAATGAGATATTGCTGCTTTTGGAAACCAAGGATGGCTTGCTTTCATAGAGTAATCAGTAAAGGTTTGGGGTAAATGAAAACCTGAATCACATAATAGTACTGATGTCTTAGATGAGAGGAAATTATTATTTTTATTATTTTATGGAAATGATTTCCAAATCTTGTGAGAAGAACCTCATTTTTAGAAGCCACATGTGAATTTCAAAATATCATCAGAAAATTTATTTTAACTTTATAAATCTTTATTGGGTTTGAATAGATGGTTTCCAATGTTTACAATGTGTTAAAAACTCTTACATTTTTAGCTTCAAAACAAATGACAATAACTTAAAAACAGTCATTATCCTAGTGACTTCTATTTTTATTTTATTGTCCAGGACAGTCAACTATGTGCACTTATACCTAACTCTGAGGGTAGCATGAAGCTGAATATGTTTAATTGCATACTTTGCCTTATAGAATAAAATTGAGGTTGTTGCTAAATAAGGAATGGAAGAATGCTTATTGGACATTAAATCTATATTTATTGCAATATGTTGTATAAATAAATAATAATTATCGACCCCAATAGCAAACATTAGCATGTTTTATGAATCATTATTAAACCATTTATTAAATATTTTATGAATTTATTTATTAAATGTTTTATGAATCATTTATTAAACCATTTATTAAATTCAATCTGTGAAAAATCCTAAGAAAGAGGATACCATTACTATTAACCCTTTCATAGAAGAGAAAGCTAGATGCACAGAACGATGAAATGACCTGCCTTTGGTTAAATAGCTAGCAGGTTCTGCAATCATATCAAGCAATCTGGCTCCTGGCAATGGTCTTATTCACTCTACTAACAACATTTAAAAGTGTGTGAATAGAAGTCTTAATGCACATACACATGCACCTGAATACTTTAGCACTGAAGATCAAGTTTCACCTAGCTTTCAAATGCAGAATACATTCGGAAAATGACATTATGTTCTTACTTACATCCTTACTCTTGTTAAGCCTTTTAAGGTTATTTAAAAAATTTTTTTAATTTCAAAATATTAAGGGGGGGACACAAATGTTTTCCCTAAATGAATACCCTGTATAATGCTGAAGTCAGGGTTCTTAGTGTGCCATCACTAGAATAGTGTTTATTGTACACAGTTTTTATTTCCACTCCTCTCCCCTCTCTGCCTCTTCTTGGAATTTAAATGTCCTTTACATCTCTCTGTACCCATATGTGGCCATCTTTTGGTTCCTACTTATTAATGAGAACATGGGGTGTTTGTTTTTCCATGTCTGAAATATCTTACTTAAGGTAACAATTACCAGTTCCATTCAAATTGCTGCAAAGGACATTATTTCATTCCTTTTTACGGCTAAGTAGTGTTCCAGGTACTACACATTTTCTTTACCCACTCACATATTGATGGGCACTTAGGTTGATTCAGAATCTTTGCAATTGTGAATCATGTTGCAATCAACTTTCTAGTGCAGGTGTCTTTTTGATAAAATTATTTATTTTCCTCTGGTTACATTATCCAGTAGTGGTATTGCTGGATCAAATGGTAAGTCTACATTTATTTCGTTGAGGAATCTTCACACTGTTTTCTGTAGAGGTTGTACTAATTTGCAGTCCCACCAAAAGTGTGTAAGTGTCCTTTCTGCGTCCATGCCAGCATTTATTGTTTCTGGACTTTATAACAACAGCTATTCTAACTGGGTTAAGATAATACCTCATTGTGGTTTTAATTTGCACTTCCTGATATTTAGTGACATTGAACATTTTTTCATAGTTTTTTGACATTTGTCTGTCTTCCTTTGAAAAGCTTCTGTTCATGCATTTGGCTACTTTTTGTTTGTTTTTTTTCCTTGCTAGTTAGTTTGAGTTCTTTTTAGATTCTGGATATTAGTTCTTCGTCAGTTGTATAGTTTGTGAATGTTTTCTCCCTTTTGTGGGTTGTCCCTTTACTATGGTGGTTGTTTCCTTTGCTGTAAAGAAACTTTTTACTTTAATTAAATCCCATTTATTTATTTTTGTTGTTGCTGTGTTTGCCTTTGGGGTCTTCAACATAAATTATTTGGCTCGGCCTATGTCTAGAAGATTTTTTTCCTGTATTTTCTTCTAGAATTTTTATGGGTCTTGCCTTACATTACATCTTTAACCTATATTGGATTAGTTTTTGTATGTCATGAGAGACAGAGGTCTCATTTCATTCTTTAGCTTGTGGTTATTCAATTTTTTGGAACCATTTGTTCAATAGAGTATTCTTTCCCCAGTGCATGTTTTTGGTTTTATTTCTGGTTTTTCTATTCTGTTTCTTTGATTTTTGTCTACTTTTATATCAGTACCACGTTATTTTGTTTAATATTGGCCTGTAGTATAATTTGAAGTCAAGTAGTGTGATGGTTCCAGATTTGTTCTTTTTGCTTAAGATTCCTTTGGCTATTTGGGCTTTTTTTTTTTTGTTATAAAGGAAGGATAGAATTGTTCTTTCTAGATCTTTGAAATTGACTTTGGTATTTTTATGGGGATTTCACTGTTGCATTGTATTTATAAGTCACTTTGAGCAGCGTGGACATTTTAATATTGTTGATTCTACCAGTCCATAAGCATGGGCTGATATTTTTCCATCTGTTTACGTCATCTGTGATTTCTTTCATCAGTGTTTTGTAGTTCTCCTTATATATATATCTTTCATCTCCTATGTTAAGTATATGTCTAGATATTTTATTTTGTCCGTAGCTATTGTAAACTTTATTGATTTGTTGATTTGACTCTCAGCTTGACTGTTATTGGTATATTGAAATGGTACTTTTGCATCCATTGATGTAACCTTGAATTTTGCTGACTTTATTTATCAATTTCAGGAGCCTTTTGGGGAAATCTTCAAGATTTCCTAGATATAAGATTATCTAATTGTGAAACATGGGTAGTTTCAATCCCTTTTTCCTGATTTGGATGCCCTTTATGTCTTTGTCTTGCCTGCTTGCTCTGACTAGGACTTACAGTACTATGTTGAAAAGAAGTGATGATAACAGTCGCCCTTGTCATGTTCTAGTTCTTAGGGGGAATATTTTCAACTTTTCTCCATTCAATATTATGTTGGCTGTGGATTTTTCATGTAAGACTTTTATACTTTTGAGATGTGTTTCTTCTATTTTTGCTGAGGGTTTTTCATGGAAGGGTTCTGGGTTTATCAAATGCTTTTTCTACATCTCTTGAGATGTTCACATATCTTTGTTTTTATATCTATTTATGTGTTGAATCACATGTACTGAATATCACATTGCATATGTTGAACCATCCTTACATCTCTGGGATGAAACTGACTTCATCATGGTAGATTATCTTTTTGTTGTACTGAATTCAGTTTGCTAGTATTTTATTGGAGATTTTTTCATCTGTGTTTATAAGGACTACTGATCTGAAACACTCCTTTTTGTTGTTGTTATGTCCTTTCCTGGTTTTGGTATTAGGATAATACTGGCTTTGTAGAATGAGCAAGAGAGGATTCCTTCCTTTTTGGTGGCTTGGAATAATTTCTGTAGGATAGATATTAGTTCTTCTTTGTAAGTCTGATAGAATTAGTTATGAATCTGCTGTCTGATCTGAGTTTTTTGTTTTTTTTTTTTTTTTTTGCAGTTCTTGGCCGGGGCTGGGTTTGAACCCGCCACCTCCAGCACATAGGGCTGGTGCCCTACTCCTTTGAGCCACAGGTGCTGCCCAGAGTTTTGTTTTTAATTGGGATTTTTAAAAGTTACTGCCTCAATCTTGTTGCTCGTTATTGGTCTGTTTAGGATTTCTATTTCTTCTTGCTTCAGGCTTGGGAAGTTATGTATTTCTAGAAACTTATCTTTTTCCTCTAGATTTTCTAATTTGTGTGCTTAGGGACTTTTGTAGTATTGATAGATGATATTTTTTATTTTTGTGATATCAGTTGTAATGTCTCCTTTTTGATTTCTGACTGAGCTTATTTGAGTCCTTCTTCTTTTATTTCTGGTTAATCTGGGTAGTGGTTTATCAAGTGTGTTTAACTTTTCAAAGAACCAACTTTTTATTTCATTGTTCTTTTATATTGTTTGTTTACTTATTGATTTGATTTCTACTTTGTTTATTTCTGCCATTAGCTTGTTTTTTTGTTTCCTTCTGCTGGTTTTGCCTTTGATTTGTTCTTGTTTTTCTACTCCTGTGGTGTGACACTGTTTTGTTAAGTTGTGATCATTCTTTCTTTTTGATGTAAAAGTTTTATTCAAGTCTATAAACTTTCCCCTTAGCATTCATTTACGCTGTCCCATAGATTGTGTCCCTTTTGTGTCCCTTTCTATTAGTCAAAGAATCTTTTGATCATTGACCCAAGGATTATTCAGCAGCATATTGTTTACTGTCCATTGACTGTGTGTGGATTTGAAGGTTACTCTGGGAATTAATTTCTAGTTTTATTTTGCTAAGGTATAATTTTTATTTCATTGCATTTGCTAAAATCTTTTGTAGCTTAAGGTATGATCAATCCTGGAAAATGACATGGGTGCCAATGAGAAGCACATATATTCTGTAGTTTTTGTAGATAGAATTCAGAACTTATTTTTTAGTAAACTGTATTGATGAAATAAAAGTTCACATGGTTTAAAATTTAAAAGATAATAGTTAATACACACAGAAAAAACTGGGTGCAATGATGAACCGTTCTGTCCCCTACCTTGATTCTGAGTCTTTAGTCACCATGAAGAAAGGTTATCTGTCTCCTTTTAGAGACTGTTATTATCATCCAACATGGAAATCTGCTTTCTTCCTTGTAGCAAATGACCATCTCCGTTTTATATCATTGCATAGATTCTTGGCTCAGCCGTACTTTTCTCAGTCTTCTTTGTAGGTAGGTGCCCTGATTAAACTCTGGCTTACAGAATGATGTGAAGTTTGTAAATTCAAACAAACTTATTTTCAAAAAGAATATTACTAATATTCCTTAATTATCTTTTTTTAATTTTTCCCTTTCCAAGGGGAATAAAGTAGCTGAAGTTGTTTGTTGTATTCCTAAATTGCAGAGGTAATGCCAGAAAAAATGGAATTTTTCCTAAAGTGAAGCAAAATTCACTCATCTCCTCTTTGTAGATTAAAGCTGGACCATTATTCAGGAGAGAAATTACTTTCTTATGTTTGGGTTAATGTAGAGAAAAGTTTATGTAGCAGTCACCAAAATGAAAGTTGACATTTCTTTTGTCCTCAGTTCTCTAAACTTATTTATCAGTTTATTGACAAAGACTAATGACAGTAGGTAAATGCATGTTTGAGCTTAATAAATATCTTTGACTATCTTAAGCCTTAAATTTCCGCCTGGAAACTGTGTTAGTCAACTTTCTCATATGTCAACATTATTTGTCAAGAGAAAGGTATATTTTAATATCTTCTCTCAAAAATGAAATGTAAAAAAATTAAGAATTTTTTTTTCTATTCTGGTTGAAAATCTGCCTTTTTGGAGTGGATGTTATAATGGACTTTAAATAAGGATTGGACACTTAAAAAATCTTTCTACATAATAATTATTGCTCTTATATTATCTGAGCAATGAGAACAAATTGGCTTTGTGTGGTGAGTGTGTGTGACCTCATAGATGCTTTAATATTAATTGACCAAACAGGTCAAATGCCACCCACACTGACAATTTGTTTCTTCCTATGGGCATCAGTTTTTATTAATGTAGTTACAAATATTATTTTCCAGTTTAATTATTTAAAAAACAGCAAATTGATTGACAACGTTTGAATTGGTTGGACTTATGTTTGTTACTAAGAAATGCTTCCAAGCTGGCTGGATATGACTGTTGCTGTTTTCCAATGCTGTTTTCCACTTCTCAATGCTCAGAAAATGCAAGCACTTACTGATAATGTTCTTTGAGATTCTGTACTAGCACCATAGGGAATAGGAGAAGGAATAAAAAAACAAGGATCAAAATATGTTCAAGGTTTTTAAAACACAATTTTATTTCCTTCTTATCTTCATTTCCTTGCCTTGTTTGTTATATGAGTCAGTGATTATTTTTCATCAAGGTAGCAATTGTTTTTTATGCAAAACCAAAAACTCAGGAAAGAGAAAAGTCATTCAAGGTCAGTTCAGGAATGTGAAGACTAATCAGAGAATCTATAAGGAAAACAAGAACTAAAAGGCACATGGGCATTTCATACTAATGCCAAGAGGTAAAATGACTTTCAGTTTCCTTCTCAGTACATTGTTGTTCTGTTTATAATTTACTAAAACTGATGGGCAAGGTTGGTACAAGGAAGTAGGGTTAAATTCATTTTACTTGTACATGGATTCGTATTTACTAGAGAGTAAAATGACTACATTTGATGGACATAATAGCAAATATTCCATAACTCAGGAATGTACCATACAGAACTAAGCCATTTTCACATCCACTGATGCTGTTGGTTGAATACACAAAGTGGAGAGAGAGAGAAATTCGTCAGACTGAAGCTAATGAAACATGTCAGTATCAAAATTCAAAGAGTCGCTGTAAATAGGGAAATTTAAAAAAACCAACTTTAATAGTCTTTCTTTATATATTTTGGCTCAAAGTATGAAAATTCCTAGGTAAGCTTTCAATTGTCTTACTTATGTTTTCCCCTCATGTTGCCATGGGGGGGGGGGGGGGCGGCGCGTGAACTGATAAATTCAGCCTCAACCTAGTCTCCCCTAAAGTCAGAAGGCTAGTCTTGGTACCCAGAAGCTAAATTTTGTGGGGTAAAGAGAATTACCCTATCACCTCCCTCCCTTCTGGCCACTGTCACCAACCCTTATCATGTCCTACAGAGCCCCTCAGAGCTTTTATGTGAGTTTGAGAGAGCCATTTGCTCACAAACCAAATCTTAGCAGTAGTGTACATTAATGAGTAAACCTTTAAAAGATATCCTCTGTGGTTTTGGTGTTTTTAAATAATTATTTCTAGATTCTTCAGCATTTATCTCTTGGAAATATTGGTATTTATTCACCTCTCTTTCTTCTTCCTTTCTTGTTCTAAAATTTATCTGTGCTGTATCTGCAGCTGTAATGCCTCCTTTTATCAATGTTTCTCAGTGGAGGTTCTGTTGGCCATTTGGGTGAGACGATGCTTTATTGTGAAGAATGTTTCTTCTCTTGGCTCCCACTCACTAAAATGCATACCAGTTTCGAACCATTGTGGAAAGCAAAATCTTTCCTTATAGTGCCAGTACCTCATAAGGAGGCAGCAGCAGCCCTTATTGAGAATTGCAGATAGATTGAAGCTCCACAAGTATACTTGTGAGGATATGTGCATTTCTATTAATCAAGCATTAAATGTCTACTTTGTGGCTAGCACTGTGCCAAATGAAAAAGCACATCAAAATGAAGATATGCTTGCAAAATAATTAATGAACAAATTCCAGCTCCAAATTTATTCACACTGTAATTCTCACATGGAATGAATGGATAGGTTCTTTTTTATTTATTTATTTATTTTTATTAAATCATAGCTGTGGACATTAATGCAATCACGGGGTACAATGTGCTGGTTTTATACACAATTTGATATATTTTCATCAAACTGGTTAACATAGCCTTCATGGAATTTTCTTAGTTATTATGTTAAGACATTTATATTCTGCATTTAGTAAGTTTCATCTGTACCCTTCTAAGAAGCACCATAGGTGTGGTCCCACCAGCATGGTACTGGCACAAAAACTGAGAGGTAGATGTATGGAACAGAATAGAGAACCAAGAGATGAACCCAGCTACTTAACTGTTATTCAATCTTTGACAAGCCAATTAAAAACATTCCATGGGGAAAAGATTCCATATTTAACAAATGGTGCTGGGTGAACTGGCTGACGACCTGTACAAGACTGAAACCGGACCCACACCTTTCACCATTAACTAAGATAGACTCTGACTGGATTAAAGATTTAAACTGAAAAACTGTAAAACTGTTAAAAGCTCTACAAGAAAGTGCAGGAAAAACTCTTGAAGGAATCGGCCTGGGCAAATATTTTATGAGGAGGACCACACAGGCAATTGAAGCAGCATCAAAAATACACTATTGGGACCTGATCAAACTAAAAAGCTTCTGCACAGCCAAGAACACAGCCAAGTAAAAGAAGAAGACAGCCCTCACAATGGGAGAAGCTATTTGCAGGTTATGTCTCCAACAAAGGTTTAATAACCAGAATCCACAGAGAACTCAAATGTATTAGCAAGAAAAGACCAAGTGATCTCATCTCAGGGTGGGCAAGGGACTTGAAGAGAAACTTCTCTAAAGAAGACAGGCGCACAGCCTACAGACAGATGAAAAAATGCTCATCATCCTTAATCATCAGAGAAATGCAAATCAAAACTACTTTGAGATATCACCTAACTCCAGTAAGATTAGCCCATACTGCAAAATCCCCAAACCAGAGATGTTGGCGTGAATGTGGAGAAAAGGGAACACTTCTACATTGCTGGTGGCGATGCACACTAATGTGTTCCTTTTGGAGAATATTTAGAGATCTAAAAATAGACCTGGCGTTTGATTCTATAATTCCTCTACTAGGTATATATACAGAAGACCCCAAATCACATTATAACAAAGATATTTGTACCAAAATGTTTATTGCAGCCCAATTCACAATTGCTAAGTCATGGAAGAAGCCCAAGTACCCATCGACCCACAAATGGATTAATAAATTGTGGTATATGTACACCAGGGAATATTATGCATCCTTAAAGAAAGATGGAGACTTTACCTCTTTCATGTTTACATGGATGGAGCTGGAACATATTCTTAGCAAAGTATCTCCACAATGGAAGAAAAAGTATCCAATGTACTCAGCCCTACTCTGGGGAAACTTGTCTGTTTCTAGGATTGGTAAGCTACAGTCCTTGGGAGAGCAGAGGACCTGAGAAGGAGGAAACTAGGGAATTAAATATACAAGATCAGGGAAATAAAAATTCTCTACCTGGAGGCAGCTGTGGCTCAAAGGAGTAGGGCGCCAGCCCCCTATGCCAGAGGTGACAGGTTCAAACCCAGCCCTGGCCAAAAACTGCAAAAAAAAAAAAAAAATTCTCTACCTCCATTCTCCAGACTCCAAAAGGACTTCTGACTGGCTGAGTTCAGCTGGAAGTCAAAAGGCAAGAAATACCCCTTAATGCAGTCAAAACAGTCAGCCCAGAGCCGGGTGGAGAGGCTAACAGTGAACTGAGAGAAGAAAGGAGAATAAACACCCCACGCAGACTGGGAACAGACTGACAATAAAGTTTGTCTGGAGGGGTGACCACTCCTTATGCTACACATTTTATTTTAGTCCAGAACACTATTACCAGGCTTTGCTGCTTCTTTCCTATTAAGTCAATTTTTTTTTTAAGGTTTGCCCAGATAAGTCAGGATTCAACCTCCTGACAAGGCTAATACAAGGCGAGGGCCAGCTCGTATGTGGAAGGTGACCTCCTCAGAGACAGCCATTTAACTGGCTCCTGACAGCTTCAATTACGACTAATGGATCTATTCAGTGGCCATCATGCCCTGTAATCACACCATTTAGGATTTGTACAACCTTTAGAGCCTATCCTAATTTCTCTACTTTTTTTCCGCCCTGTAATTTTTTGATATAAATGTTGCTTTATATCAGAACACAAGAAGTAGAAATATGTATGTGTGAGAACAATAGTTACTGTTAGTTACTACCTATCACTAGGACCATTTTACTGCACAGAGTAATAATGCTAGCAAATAAAGCAACTTTGCTTATATCAATAAACATTTACAAAACGTTTCTACTTAATTCACATTTCATCTGAATAGGTTAAGAGCATGTCCTTCTTCTCTTTTTCTATCTAGTTGTTAAAATGAAGTCATTAAAGATCAGATAATTCTGGGGTTATTTTTCCCTTATGATAAAATGTATTCAGTAATAAACTCTCAACCAGAGGAAAACAATGGGAATTTTGCTGTTAAAATTTAACATTTTCTTCTAAAAAATACTAAAATGAGATGCAAATAAAACCAGATTTCTTCTCTACTATATTAAACACAGAAATGTACTTATTTCAAATTATATTTCACTCAAAAATTATTTGAGATATTTAGCTCTTTCAGAAAGAGTAAGAGGAGAAAAAGGTACGCTTTCTCTTCCCTGTCTAAACACAATTCAACCTTTTCTAGTGACATCTATAAGTAACTGAAAATAATTAATGATTCAGCCCTACTGCAGTTATTTACATCAGAATAATCTGTTTTGATAAATGCATTGAAGAAAGAATTCCTTCATTATTAGGAAGGTTTTTATTTATTTTATTTTTAATATCTGGCTTTTATTTTGGTTTTGCTTTTTTTGTTTATTTTGGAGGGCTTTTAAAAATATTTCTTCATTCTTTGGCAGTCTAAGGTTTTCCACACATAATCTCACCAGAGCCTGACTGTGAAGTAATGCTCCTTCTCACAGTTGTGTCCATAAGGTCTTCGGCTGTCAGCTGCAAGGCACCTAAAGATACTTGGAATTGCTGTAGTGGTTTCCTTGGTGATCTCTTTCTGTCCTCTCAGGGGTGTTCTGGACCTCAGGTTAATATTGTAGAATTGGCGTGAAAGATTCCATTGTTGGCAATGTGGCCAAGTGTAGGATTGATTTTGGATGGTAAGATAAGACACTTATTAGGTAATTTTTCTTTTACAGATAAAAATTCTCATTTATAAAATTACATGGCAAAAAGTTAGCCTCTTCCTTCTGTTTAATAAATTTATAGACTTTCCTTTACCTTAAGAGCCTGACAGTGAAAATAACATTAGATAATTTTAATCTCAAATGGATGAGTGGATGATTTTTTAGCTTTTTCTGATGTATACAGCCTTAGATTACTTATCAGAATATTTTGAGTAGTATGAAAATTCTCATTTTTAATCAAGATGACAGTATAGACATGGCACAACACATGCATTTCACATTCAAATGTTTTCAGTAACTACATAAGGTAGACAAAAAAGAGAAACCAGCAGTAGGTTCTTAAGTTGATCTAAACTTAATTATTAGTAGCTTCAGAGAACAATGTAACAGATAGCTATATTTCCCAAAATAGAAATTGACCTTAAATTTAAATCAATCTTTTATTTTCCTAATGAGAAGATAGAAAAATAGTTTTTGGTTTTCATTTTATTGCCACCTGAGATATATAATATTTTGGGAACATTGAAGAAATAGTCAACCAACTTATTAATTATATATATAAACATATTTATAGTGTCTTGTTGTTGTATAATATTGTTGCAGAATATTTCCCCACTCATATGCATTTACTAGTCATATACGTTGAACCACTTTATTAAAACTCTTTTACAGTTTAAATTATCAATTATAAAATTATGTGGCACAAACTCAGCCTCTTCCTTCTGGGTTGATAAATCTGTAGACTTTCCTTTCGCTCTTCACAGTCATCTCCAACATCAGTATTTTTGTCACTACTAAAAGCACATTTAAATTATCATTATCATTTTCTAGAACATACCATCTTCACTTTCATTTAAATTGCCAAAGGCCTCACACGCTGTCTCACGCACTAATTCTAGCATGAGGAGGGAGGATGGCTTGAGCCAGGAGTTGAAGACCACTTGGGCAATATACTGAGAGACCTTGTCTCTACAAAAAAAGAAAAGAAAAGAAAAAATTACCCAAATGTGGTGGTGCATACCTGCAGTCCCAGCTTGTATTTTTTTTTTCTCATACTTTGTTGAGTATAGTGTGAAAAAAGCACAGTGTGTCTTTTCGATCAGGATATTCAAGTTCATCTATCAACTATGGAAATTTGTCTTGAATTATTTCTTTGATAATTCTTTCCTGTTATTTTCTCTCTTCTCTTTCTCTGTAGTTCCTATTAGTCACTCCTATTGTTGAACCTTTTAACTCACTTAGAAAAATATTTTGTAGGGTGTTCTTTTGGGTGATTTAAAAGTGTGAAAATTAGAGAGAGGTGGTGGTTGCACAACATTGCAAATGCACTCAAAATACTACTGAATTGTTTAAGTTAAAATGGTTAAGTATATGTAAATATATTTATGTAAAGTTCACCCCCATTTAAAAATTAGTTTCTCTTTTATTGTCTTTTTTTGTTCTATTTTCTGTGTTAACATATAGACTTTTTCCCTGCTTTATATTTTCACTTTTTGAAAGTCTTTTCTGTTTTTTAAATTATTTTTATAACACAATATTAGCATTTTATGAATATAATACTTTATCTTTCTGAAAGTTTTTTTCATAATTATTTTTTATTTTATCATCCTCTCTGAATTGTCTCTTTCACAGTTATTTTTTCTGCTTTGTTTCTGTTTTTTACAAAGCAAAAATTCCTCTAATTCCTGAATAATTCTGAAATTGGTTTGGTTTTTGTCTTTGAACTGGTTTTTTTCATTGTTGTTGCCCCCACTTACATGTCAGTTTTTCAGTAGAATCAGATACCACTCTTCTACTTTTTAACTTTCAAAATGTTATTGAATCTTTTATCTCTTGTCTTCCCCTCTCCTTTTCTTTGTCCTAATGGCCTTATGGAATTTTCCTTATGGAAAATTTCTTTCTTAAGAGCATCTTACCCAAAAAGTGTGTTTTAAATAATAAATAAAGCTTTCTATGTTGAGTTCCTACCCTCCCACACTAGGAATAATGACTATGTAAATCTATTAAGTTTCCTGTTCTGCTTTTTTTTTTTTAAAGCTGATTCCTACTTGACTTTTTTAAACATCCAAAACTAGCACTGAGGGAGGTCACTTCAAGCTAGTGAGTCTTCAAAAAGTATACTTTGTAATTCAAGTAGCCTGATTGAGAAATTGGCACAATACAAGAAACTTTACAAACACTTAAATATAGGGCGATTCCTTTTAACCCAAAAGAAAATTTAGGGGAAAGAGTTTGATCTTATTGGGGTTATGTATGACATTTTAAATGATACATTTTAAAATAATACATTTCAATTATATTCTGGATAACAAGAGATTAAGTTCTGGGAAAAGAAAATATACAAGAAGTTTTTCTTTCCTTCAAGAGACAACTTTTTTATTTTTTCCTCCTCTTTAATCTGTGCTTTCACATTTTCCACCAATATACTTACTCAGTTTCTGTCTTTTACTCTCATAGTTCTGGAATCAAATAATTGTATACGCACACCAAAGGCATGTAGATATTTATTTGATCTCCCGACGCACAGAGACCGCAATTCTGAGAAAGTGATTAGACTGAAACCATATTACATTGTCTAATGAGATAAAGAGAAGAATTAGTTGTTTCTATATTGACAAAAGATAAAAGTGTTGGGCTTTACTGACTTAGGCCAGTGTAAGTGCAATATTAACCACAACCCACTACCCAACAAGAATGAGGAAGTAGAGGTGCTTACATTTTTCACTATGATCACTATCATACTGTTTTACAAGACTTGGAGAACTGTGCAATTGTCCAGAATCTGAAGACCTCCCAGAAATCATTCTGTCTTTAAAAAACTCCAAATAAGGTTTTAGTTTTATTGTGTTTTTGCCAGCCTCTAAGCTTAGTTCTAGCTCTATTAACCTTTACCAATCTGTCTCCTTGATGTAGCAGAATACCCCATACTGTGGCACTCTTCCCCATTTTTTCACTTTCTGTTTTAAATTCAGTCAACTAACATTGCCTCCAGTTTATTCTTCATGAAGAAGAATATCTGTTTTATCATTTGTCTGGGTAATTTGTACAAAGTCTTATTTGGCTCATGGTTCTGCATATGATACAGGAAGTGTTGCCCCAGCATCTACTTCTGATGAAGGTGCCAGGAAGCCTCCATTCATGACAGAAGGCGATGGGGGAACAGCCGTGTCACATGATGAGAGAGGGAGCAAGAAAGAGAGAGAAGTGGGGCTGCCATGCTCTTTTAAACAACCAGCTCTTGTGTGAACTGATTGAGAAAGAACTCATTAATTATCTTGGGAAGAGCACCAAGCCATTCATGAAAGATCCACCCCCTTGACCCAAACACTTTCCACCAGGCCCCACCTTCAACATTGGTATCAAATTTCAGCCTGAGATTTGGAGGAGACAAATTTCCAAGATATAATATCATTTCTCTGCTAAAAACAAAACAAACAAACAAAAAAAGCTGCAGTGTTTTCCATTATGCATAAAAGTGTATAAAAACTTCTCACTCTGGCATTTTTAAAAAATAGCTTTATTCAGACTCATTTAACATATAATCAACTTGATATATGTAAGGTATCCAATTTAATAAGCTTTGACTTAAATACATACTCTTGAAATCATCACTACGGTTAAGGTACCACCACAGTACTTGAAGCTCTGTACTATATGCCATAGTTTCTTTGTTATAGGATTTTTCTCTCCTGCCTGCTTATTTGCCTTTTTCTTCTTTCATATATTATAAACCCTTCAGAAAGAAAGAGAAAGCCCTACTTGTCTTTGGAGCTCTCAAAGTGCATAGTGAATCATATGTACTGAAAAATAAATACCTATTTGTATTCAGTAAACCCCAATCTTCTAAACCTTTCAATAGAATGAGTCCCAATTGAACTATTACCTTTATCTCCTTTAATAAAGTAGAAATTCTATAGTTTAACTAGATGTCGGCTCATTTAGTCAATATCATAGCACACAGATATAAATTTCATACTATAAATTATTTTTTATTTATATATAGGCTTAGAAATATAGAACTTTAGGAAGGAAAATATGTAATATTCAAATTACATTTTTGGCAGCATTGAGGGATAAAACAGACTTGATACCATTATTTCACTAATAGTAGTAAAAACAACAATGCTAATATTTTTACCATGCTATTTGAAAAGTTCTTTAAAATTTATGGTCTCAGTTTATCTCATTAAGAACAAATAACAACACAAAACCAAAAATAGGTATGAAAACTTTCCTAAAAGATGATGTCCACTTATGATTTACTTTATGACATTAAGGTTTGAAAGGTAAATAATCCTGTTTATTTCTTCTAGTACGACTACTGTGAAGGGAATACCATTCAAAGTATATTTTATAAGGATACTAAAGATTTTTTTTTTTTTTAGCAGAAAACATGTTTTAGGAAAACGGACAAAACTTAGGCTTGAAAGGGAAATCTTTTCAGAAAATGCTGTGATGCCTCAAATAGCTGCAGGTTTGAGGTTACACTTTGCTCTCTTCCAACCACAATTTTAAAAGCATTCTGATAATATTCAGGTGCCAACTAGAGTGAGTTCTTGGAAAACAGGGTCCGTGTCTTCAAATAGTTTCTGATACATAGCATTTCATAAAATGTTTATTAAATGATTAAAAATAGATGCTAGATGGGAGATTATAAATTAGGGGTAATTTCAGTGTATGTGCATGGATGTGCTAAATAATGTAGACCACTGATGGAATATTTCATTAAGGTAAAGAATGTCTTCTAATTTACTTTCTTTTGTAAATATAGCTATTGTTCCTTACTGGATATTGTCCAAAATTTTAAAAAACCCTTTGGTTATATGGTTATTTTGTTTGCTGAGAATAAGATACATTGTAAGTGCTGCTGTTAGAATTGTTACTTTAAAAGACTATGTTAAAATGTCTTAGACTATTGGCTACGAAGATTTTTCTATGATACTATTTATCCTTTAATGTAAATGTTTTGACTTTGCTATTAAGTATATCATGCTTTCAAAAGTAAATCTTTAGAATGTTACCAAATACTCATGTTTCTGGTTTCTTCAGAAGTGGGCTCTGAGCCAAAGTTCAGGTGGCAAGATGTTTACAAGGCATAAATGTCTGTCAAAAGTTGGGGTGAACAAGTAGAATTGAGCAGAGGAAAAAGTGGAACCCAGATGCAGGCTGGGAGCTCAGGAGCTAACACTGTCTTATTCCA
The DNA here is from genome assembly GCA_963574655.1 of Perodicticus potto. Lineage (NCBI taxonomy): Eukaryota > Metazoa > Chordata > Mammalia > Primates > Lorisidae > Perodicticus > Perodicticus potto. Next base: position 25,882 of record CAUYRH010145807.1, on the reverse strand, counting down.
GGAACAACTAAACTAACAGGCTTTATGCCCTAGCGTCACTCTGTCACCCTACATGCCAGGTGCCTTGCAGTGGGTGTGACCTTGAACCAGATGGCTCTTTATACCTGAGGCAGACCATGAAGGAGCTAACAGGTGGAGGCTCTGTGCTGATTGCATTCTCAGCTGGGCAGAGCATCGTGCCTGGAAGGGGGGTCTGGATTGTATATCTCCATGTCCATTACAGTGTAGTTTGGAGAGTGTAGTTAGGTTCATATTTGCATATATAATCTCCATGTAATATTTGGCAGCATACTCATTTGTTTAAAAAATAAAAATGATATAAAAAGTTTACAATGAAAACTCGCATCCCATGCATTATTTGTAATACTATTTTCAGTGGCTTTTTATGCAAATAAGGCAAATATACGTGTAGTATATTCATACTTCCCCATTTTCATACACAAAAAGTACACACTGTATCACTGCTTTATGCCTTTTTATTTTCACCTAATAGTACATCTTGGTGATCTTTCCATGCTGATATATAAAGAATATCCTCATTCTTTTATAGCAGTTTGGTATTTTACTGTAAGGTAGTATTTTTGAGGATCATTTGTGAGGTTTCCACACTTTACTCTAATCATGCTATTTTACCTGCACTATTTTGTACCTGTCTCAGTACATCCACAGGATAAAGTGACAGAAGTGGGGGTTTCTGAGTCAAAGTGTAAATGCACTTGTAATCTGGTAAGTGTTGGAAAATTATCCTCCATCAGGCTTATATAAATATGTACTTAATGTATCCTAAGTATGCTTAAAGATAAGAAAAATAGACACTATAACTTATTTTCTAAATATTAACCTCTTCTGCCTAGTGCAGAAAATTAAAATTATAGGGATAGAGAGGTTGAGAAAAAGAATGCTATTTAACAGTTCCCTCTTGGATTTGCTTGGTCCATCAAGTGGACAACTACCTCTCAATCAATGAAACTCCCTTACTCTAACACCCCCCTTCCCTATTCCTCAAAACAGATTCAGGTTTTCCTGTCACAACCTACTGAAAAACCCAATCTTGGGACAATCTTATAATGCACAGACTTGTCTACTCTTCCTCCTACTGAGCACCACACATTGGAGACCATCACACATCTTCGTGTGCTGCTGACATAACAATGTCAATATTTCCTACTCTGTTGAGCCTTACCTGTGGCCTTTCAGTCCTATTCCTGGTCTTTGGCTGCTTCCTATCCCATTCTCCTCTATAATACGTTTGTCAGATAACTTTGCCTTCCTAAAGAAGACCACGAACATCAAGATGACCCCTGCTAACTTGAGTGGAAATGAACTTCGCTGGAGCTATCAGCTTCCTCCTACTTTCCACATCTAGCGAATGCTTTTCTGAGTCTGTTACTTGATGTCTCTCTAGCATGACACTGCTGAACACTCTCTCTCACCTTGCTCTTCCTTATATTATTCTAACCAAACTGTTGCTGTCTCTTTGTATCTTCTTTTTCTGTTAATCTACATACTAGTATTGGAATCACCTCAGATTTTACCCTTATCTCTTCTCACTCTAAGAGGCCTGTTCCCTAAGGGATCTTAATATTTTTCCCATAGTCAAGAGGAAAATAATCTAGTTGTCAAGATACATGCTGTAAAACCAAACTGCATATGGGTTCATGCATGCTCTTCCAGGCTATAAGAGAGTAGCCTCAGGCAGCCTTTCTGTACCTCAGTTTACTCATCTTTAAAAATGGGGGTAGCAATAGTATCCACACCGTAAGTCTTTGTAACAATATGTGAGTTAATATATTCAAAGGATTTAAAATATTGGCTGGCACTTTATAGGCTGTAGTTAAATGTTAGCCATACTTATTATTATTGCAATTATTATTACTGATGACTCACAACTTACTGTTGGTAGCCCCTACTCACCTCTTCACCACATCTGGACATTTAGCTACCACTGTATTTGTTTGCCAGGATGTCTCCCAAATACTTCAACAAAACATCTCTGAAGCTGAATTCATCATCTAAATAACAAAACACAATTTTCTTCCTGTATTTTTTTACTTCATGCCTTCATGGTATATTATTTACCAAGCCACTCAAGCAAGAAACCTAGAAGCTATTTTCAGGTTCTCCACTGCCTTGCCTTCAATTTTTACCTCTGAAATTATCTCCCAGTTCTCATTGCACCATTCCCAAGGTCACTGCCTTAGTCAAGCCCTCACCATCTCTGTCCTAGACTGACCCAGGAGCATAGCTGATCTTCCCACCTCCCACTCACTGCTTTCCAGTGCTTTCCCGATGCCATCAGAATGACCACTTCCCTGCAGAAAGTCCTTCAGTGACTCCTTAGCCTTGTATTAGTTTGCCAGGACTGCCATAACAAAATACTACACCCCAGTGGGGGGGGGGGGTTAAATAATAGAAATTTATTTTTTCATAGTTATGAAGGCTGAAAGTCCAAGACCAAAGTGTAGGCAGGCCTGGTTCCTCCTCAGGTTCTCTTCTTGGCTTGCAGATGGCCCCTTCTCAGTGTGTCCCCACATGGTATTTCCTGCATGTGCACACATCCCTGGTGTATGCACGTGTCCACGCTGCTTCTTTATAATTTAATCACCTCCATAAAAGCCTATATCCAAATACAGTCCCATTCTGAGACACTGGGGGTTAGGATTTCAACAGAGACATTTGAGGGGGGAACACAAAATTCAACCCATAACAATCACCAACAGATTAAGAAGGGAATTAGTTGTTATAACATGCAAGCCCACTCTTAATGTGACCCTTTCTAACCCTGCGACCTCATCTCTTCTATTTCCTTGTGTCATTTCAAATTCCAGAAATACGGAATTCTATATAGATATAGATCCTCAAACATCCATTCTACTCATGTTTCTATGTCATCTGCTCCTTTTCATGAGAATTCTCCCCCTGTCCTCCTGTCACTGGTAAATTGCTATTCATCCTTTAAACATTATTCTGATAATTTTCTGAATTTCGCCAACTATCATTTATGATGTTAGTGTGTTACTTTGATAAAACGTCATTGCATTCCCTAGTATCCTAACTTCAAAAGATAGAACGAGAAGTATATCCTTTCTTCTTCAGATGAATGGGCCTGTATTTAATGGAAACCGAGTCAAAATGTATGGACACTCTTTCTCAGGTCCTATAAAGAGAGGGAAAGACACCTGGCAGAGGAGCAAAGGAGCGCTCCTGGCAGGTGAGTGTGAAGAAGCCAGTGGGATTGTGCTGGCAGACCTTGCCTCCTTGGGAGAAACTGAGTTTTATCCATTCAAGAGAACAGGCCCTCCGCAAGGACATCAGTGCACCTGCAGAGCAGGGCCAGGCTCATGTCCTGCCTTCTCAGGCTGCCTTCAAGAGACAAGTGAGAAGTCAAACTCACATCAGTAGAAACCAGGCATTCAGGAACTGGGCTAGCTAGGCATGAGAAACCCACACCTACTTTCTAATGTATGGCTTAAAGTCAATCACCCCTTTCTTCTTCAAAAACAGCATTTGCAGGTAAATTCAACCCCCTGCATCTCAGTCTCATTATATCATCCAGTTTGAACTTTAAGGACTACGATTTCAACTCAATTAGGAAACAGTGTTGTGCTCAAAATAAAAGAGCCTTGCTAGAAAATTATTGATTGGTTTTGTGTTGACCTAAGCCCCTAAAGGGACCTGTACAGTTCTGAAATCTTTACTTCTCACTTACTGATATCCTTAGTAACCAGAAACCCATAAGTCAAACACAATTTCACCCTAGTCTAAAAAAAATGTTCAATTTGATTCATACACATTCATCTTCAAGGTCTTTTTCTTATGAATTTAGATATATTTCTTTGCCTTGTGATTATTAATGAACTATTAATAAGACTTCCAAAATATTAATTTGGTTGCCATTATGAGTTTCTCTTATACTGCTGTTGTAACACTTTATAATTCTCAGGCAGAAAATAGGTCACATTTCTTTATTCCTCTAAATCAAATAAAATCAGAGTTGATTACAGTCATCTTGAGAGATACTTCCCATTCCCTAGTCCCTAAGACTCGGGTCACTGAGATATGACTTCTCCACCATGTGATGCTACTGAGAATCTTGGTGCTCCATCTTCACAGAAGGCAGGTGATGCTTGCTCCAGAAGTGTGTGCCACAGACTGAGTCCCAGCCAAGGAGACCGACCTTCAGAGAGGAGCTCCAGGGAATGCCACCTGTGGCCTCCTCCTTATATCCTTAGAGCCTGCTGCAGGACTGGGTCTCCATTTATGATGTCCATAAAACTCTCAGAAACCTTAAAACTGAGGCTTGGAACTCTACCTGAGTTTCCAAGAAGATCACATCTGGGGTCAAGTCCCAGTCCTTTCTTTTCCCCGAAGCACAAAATCCATAGGTCTGAAGGGAAGGAAAACATTTCCTTTTATTTCTTTTGCTGCTAGGATTGGCTCAGAAAAAGAGACAAGACTTCCATTGCACTTTCTAAAGTTGAGTTCACAGTGGGTTTATTGAAAGGAGATATTAATTTTTTTTCTTTAAAAAAACCACATTCTATTTCGACTCTACTTTAACATAACCTTTGTAAATTTTCTTCCAGCCACTATCAAACCCGCTCTACCTAAAGAGGTTATTTGCTCATTCCTCTCTATTGTTTGCGCGCTTTTCACATGGTCCTCTTATTTTACGCGTCCACTCAGACTGGAAGCGCCCCCCAAAATGGAGCCTCGTCTCCTTTGTGTGCCACTGCAGCACCAGTGCCGAGGGTGTTATTTAGCGATGGCCCATAACTTAATGCATTGTCATGGCAAAGCATTACTACTGATATCTTCTCAGCTAATCGGGTCAAATGAGGAAAGAAGGAGGAAAGCAAGTACAGGCCAACCTCATGTCATGACACTTTGCCAACACTGCATTTTTCTCAGAAGGAAGGTTTGTGGCAACCCCACGTTGAGTGAGTCCATTGGTAGCATTTTTCCAAAAATATGTGTTCACTTGCTGTCTCTGTGTCACATTCTAGTAGTTATCACCATATACCAATTTCATTATTATTACATTTGTTATGTTTATCTGTGAGCTTTGATGTTGCTATTTTAATTGCTTTGGGACACCACAAACTGCACCGTATAAGACTGCGAACTTAAAAACTGTGTGTGTTCTGCCTGCTCCACCAACCAGCTGCTCTGGTTGGCCCAGCTCTCTCCCTCTCCTTGGGACTCCCTGTTCCCCAGGCACAAAAATATTGAAATGAGGCCAATCAATAATCCTATAATGACCCTGAAGTGTCCAAGGGAAAGGAAGAGTTGCATGTTTCTCACGTTGAATCAAAAGCTAGAAATGGTTAAACTCAGTGAGGAAGACATGTTAAAAGCCCAGAGAGGCTGAAAGGTAGGCCTTTTGTGCCAAACAGTTAGCAAAACTGTGAATGCAAGGGAATGGAAGCAAATTTTAAAAACTACTCCAGTGAACATGCAAATGATACCAAAGCAAAACAGCCTCATTGCTGATATGGGGAAAATTTTATTGGTCTGAATGGAAGATCAGACTTGCTACAGCATTCCCTTAACCCAAAGTCTAGTGCAGAGCAAGGCCCTAACTCTCTTTAATTCTCTCAAAGTGGATAGAGGTGAGGAAGATGGATAAGAAAGTCTGAAGCTAAAGGCTGGGCTTAGTGGCTCATGTCTGTAATCTTAGCACGGTGGGAGGCCTAGGAGGGTGGATTGCCTGAACTCAGGAGTTGGAGACCAGCCTGAGCAAGAGCAAGCCCCCATCAATAAAAACTAGCTGGACATTGTGGTGGGCACTTGTAGTCCAGGCTACACAGAGCGGAGGCAAGAGGATCACTTGAGTCCAAGACTGTGAGTCCGTGCTGTGAGCTATGACACCATGGCACTCTACCGAAGGCAACATAGTGAGACTCTGTCTCAAAAAAAAAAAATTGAGGCTAGCAGAATTTGATCTGCGAGGTTTCAGGAAAGAAGCTGTCTTCAGAACATAGAAGTACAAGGTGAAGCAGCAAGTGCCCACACAGCAGCTGCAGCAAGGTATCCAGAGATCTAGTTAAAATCATTGACAAAAAGTGGCTACACTAAACAACAGATTTTCAGCATAGATGAAACAGCCTTATAGCAGAAGATGCCATCTAGAACTTTTGCACCTAGAGAGGAGAATGGCTGCTTTCAAAACTTTAAAGGAGAGACTGATTCTTTTGTGAGGTGCTAATGACTCTTAAGCTAGTGACCTGAAGTTGAAGCCACTGCTCACTTACCATTCTGAAAATCGTAGGGCTGTTAAGAATTAGGTAAATCGGGTGGTGCCTGTGACTCAGAGGAGTAGGGCGCCAGCCCCATATACCGGAGGTGGTGGGTTCAAACCCAGCCCCGGCCAAAAGAAAAAGAATGAGGTAAATCTATTCTGTCAGTGTTCTATAAATGGAACAACAAAGTCTGGATGACAGCATGTCTGTTTATAGCATGGTTTGCTGAATATTTTAAGCTCACCATTGAAACTGGCTGCTCAGAAAAAGAGATTTCTTTCAAAGTCTTGCTCATTGACAATGTACCTGGTCACCCAGGGGTTCTGAAGGAAATATACAAAAAGATGAATGTTGTTTTCACAAAAGCCTATCAACACAAAATCCATTCTGCGGAGCATGTATCAAGAATTAATTTCAACTTTTAGGCTTTATTGTTTATGATATATGTTTTGTAATGCTATACATCACAGATGGTGATTTCATGTGATGGATCTAGACAAAGTAAATTGAAAACCTTCTGGAAAAGATTCACCATTTTAGATGCCATTAAGAATTCTGTGATTCATGGGAAGAAGTCAAAATACCAGCATGAAAGGAGTTTGATACCAACACTAATGGATGGCTGTCGGGGTTTAAGACTTCAGTGGGGGAAGTCACTGCAGATGTGGTAGAAATGGCAAGAAAACTAGATTGAGCCTGAAGCATGAATGTGAATTGCTGCGATCTCATGATAAAACTCCAACAAATGAGTTGTCATTGCTTATGCGTGAGCTGGAACATGGTTTCTTGAGATGGAATCTGCTCCTGGAGAACACTGTTGAAAAGTCAATAAAGGAGCTAAAATATTATGTAACCTTACTTGATGAGGCAGTGGTGTGGTTTCAGAGGACTGACTCCAACTTGGAAAGAGGTTCCACTGTGAGTAAAATGCTACGGAAGAGCATCACATTCTATAAGAAATCTTTCATAAAAGCGAGAGTTAACTGATGTGACAAACATTGTTATCTATCGTATTCTGAGAAATTTCCACAGCCACCCCAGACTCTGCAACCACCACCCTGCTCAGTCAGTGGCCATCAACATCCAGGCGAGACCCTCCGCCAGCAAAATGATCATGACTTGCTAAAGACTCAGATGATTATTAACATTTTTAACTAACTAAGTATTTTAAATGAGGGTTTATACATTGTTCTTTAGATGTACTGCTATTGAAAACACAGTAGGCCTCAGGATTGTGTAAACATAAATTTTATACGCACCAAGAAACCAAAAAATTCATGTGATTTGCCATATGGTAATATTGGCTCTATTCATGTGGTCAGGAATAGAAACTGCATTATCTGTGAGATATGCCTATAATCATCCAAAAAGAAAAACGATCAGATTAAAAAACTTCCAGAGTATTGGCAATTTCAGAGTACTTTCCAATATATTGAACAATAATAATATATGCAAAATAATACATTTTTTACCTTAGTAAACTTAACTCTCTTTTCTGTACACTTTTCTTTCTCAGTCATTGCTTTTATATAACTAGGGCACTGAAAATGTAAAAGATTTTCTCAACACTAGAATTTTTTTTTTTTCATAGCTTTTGTTTGTTTGTTTCTTTAGAGACAGGGTCTTGTTATGTTTCCCAGGCTGGTCTCAAACTCCTGAGCATCAGCAATCCTCCCAACTCATTCTCTCAAGTTAGAGAGATAACAGGTACACATTATCAAGCCTGGCTCAAGGCTGAACGTTTACTGTGACAGAGCCAGGTGGACAGCCTTGCCTCAGGGTATTTCAGCCTATTGGTGTATGCTTTATCATGATCACTGCAATCACTTATTGATGTGGTTACTATTCGTAATAAATAAACAAATGTTCTTAGTAGAACGTAAGGAATATGTAGTTTCTATTGCACCTCACCAGCTGTAATAATAACTATGAATGTAAGATAGGGAGAGCTTATGCCAAATAGAGGATAAGTAATGGTGTCAGAATGACCCTGGTATATCTGTCCTGTATGTATTCTTGGAGTCCAGATTGAAAATAGATGGTAACTATTAAGGCAAAGAATTGCTGACAATAGGACCAGCCATAGCCACACAGGATTTGACTAATCCTGGTCATCTTTGGAGGGGAATACGGAATTTTCCGTATAGCAACCCAGCCACCCCACTTTCATGTCCTCACTGTGGGAGAGGTACGGAGAACAGGGACTCCAGGTCAGATGTTGCTGGAACAAGAAAAGAAGGGTCAGAGAGAAGAAGAGGCAGAACTGAGAACAAGAATGTCACAGGAATACCTGCTTTCCTACCATTTGAAAGCTCGTTACCTAAACAATAGTTAGGTAAAATGCTAAATGTAATAGTATTTAGCCATTAAAAAGACAATAGCTAGGTAAAACAATAGTTAGGTAAAATGCAAAATGTAATAGTATTTAGCCATTAAAAAGACAAGGCAAGCCGGGCATTGTGGCGGGCGCCTGTAGTCCCAGCTACTCGGGAGGCTGAGGCAAGAGAATCGCCTAAGCCCAGGAGTTGGAGGTTGCTGTGAGCTGTGTGACACCACGGCACTCTACTGAGGGCGACAAAGTGAGACTCTGTCTCTACAAAAATAAATAAATAAATAAATAAATAAATAAAAATAAAAAGACAAGGCAGATGACTTTACCAGAGTGAAATCAGCTCCAGAACATATTATGTGGGTCAGAAAAATTAAAACGTAGAACAGTGTATGTAATATGCTATTATTTGTATAAGTGAATAAATATATACAGGATATGTATATGCTTGCATATACATAGCACATATTTGGAAGAATATTTAAAATGCGGGAACCTTGGGAGTGATGAACAATGAAAGGCTTCCAAGTAGGGCTGTGCAGAACGGAAACATAACCCTCCAGGGACTCTAATTACATATGCTCTGGCTACTCAAAATGCAGTCCTCAAAGAACAGCAGCATTTCCTGGGAGTATATTAGAAATAAATACCATCTTAGCTTCTACCCTAGACTTACTTTAATCATAACATAGCTTTAAAGAGGGCCCTCAGTTGTTTCTTATGTGACTTAAATTTTGAAAAATGCTGATATAGATGACAAAATATAGAGCTTTCTAGATCTAGAAATGTGCTACGATTACCCTTTATAACCAAGAGTAAAGGAGGGACTTATGTGTAAGGGGTGGAAAGAAGTCTGCATTTTAGAACATTTTTCTGCCTTTTACGTTTTGAGTCATGGGGTACAAAAAGATTCATACATATGGAAAAATAGGCCTGCACAGTGGCGTAAGCCTATAATCCTGGCACTCTGGCAGGCTGAGGTAGGGAGATCTGTTGAGGTCAGGACTTCAAGACCAGCCTAAGCAAGAGTGAGGCCCATCTCTACTGCAAATAAAAAAAGTAGTAGTGGTGTCCTCCGGAGGCTGAGGCAGGAGGATTGCTGGAGCACAGGAGTTTGAGGTTGCTGTGAGCTATGATGACACCACTATACTCTAGCCAGGGTAACAGAGCAAGATTCTGTTTCGGGAACAAAAAGAAAGAAAGGAAGGAAGGAAGGAAGGTAATAAGGCTTTACAGCCTAGAGGGGTGATATTAATAAATGAAAGTAATTGAACATTATGAAATCAGATATTGTTGAGTTGTCCTGCTTCCTGGTCCCCAGCACTTTTGTACTGTGCTGACACATCTGAGATAGCACCAAAGTAATATTTTGCTTCAGACAAGAGTCAAAATTTAGTTTGCAGCCTCAGAATTATTTTATCACTTCAATAACAAGCAAATGCTACTATGTAAATGAGAAAATGTATAAAATTGAAACATTTAATTTTATTTATGCCTTAGAATTGGTAGTACATTCACATTATCCAGAAAATACAGAAGAGCATACTGTTGCCCCTCTCTACCTCTACACTCAGTTATCCTGTTTCCTTTTCTCGGTACACCTAATATGAAGAGATTTTATATTTCCGGAGAGAATTCATACATATAAACAAATTTATGTATTTTTTCCTCCCACTTTTACACAAAACATTGCATACTATATATTATAGCATACCTTGCTTTTTCTGAATAACATTAGATCATGGTGATCATTCCATATTACACAAGGATCATCTTCAGAGCTGCTGGAAACCAGTGTAGGAATGCATCATTTTGTACAGCCTCTACTGATGTAGGCTTTTGGTTTAGTATTACAAACAATGCTGTAATGAGTAATCTATTTCATACATGACTGAATAAAGTCTGGGATAAATTCCCAAAAGAAAACCTGTTGGGTTGCATTATTAATTCTGTGAGATAGTGCCAAATTGCCAATTTACACTCAACTAGCAACATAGGAGAGCACGCTGTCTCCTCAAATCTTTAGATCTTTGCTAATATTATAATTTTAAAATGATATTCTAGTTATTTTAATTTGCATTTCTGTTTTTGTGAATATGATTATCTTTTCATATGTGTAAGAGTAATTTTTATTTTCTTTTATATCATCAGACTGTTGGTCTTTTCCTTAATGATTTATAAAAGCTATCTTTGTAGATAGAGCATCTGCCTGTGCTATGATTAGCAAATATTTCCCTGGTTTATTATTTGTCTTTTGACTTTTTTGTTTACCTTGCAGAACTTTACTTTTTCATACAAAAATTTATTAATATTTTATTTTATGTCTTCTGAATTCTGTGACATATTCAGAAATAGCTTTCTTACACCCCCCCCCCTTTTTTTTGGGACAGAGACTCACTCTGTCACCCTGGGTAGAGAGTGCCTTGGCATCATAGCTCACAGCAGCTTCAAACTTCTAAGCTCAAGCAGTCCACCCGCCTCAGCCTCCAAAGTGCTAGGATTACAGCCGTGAGACACCACTCCCAGCCGAAAAATTTTTTCAAAAGGAAATCTTCAAAGCTTTTTTGTAGTTCTCTTACAGCTTCATTTTTCACATGTAAATATTTGAGTCAGCTGAAATTTGTTTTGACGTAAGTTAGAAGGAACAGATCCAAGTTTATTTTTCCTTATATTTTCTAGATGTCTATCAGTAGTGCAAACAGCACTTTTAAAGAAATCATTTTTCTATTGATTTGAAGTGGTATTTTTACAATATACTAAATTCTAAACCTGAATGTTCTTATTGATTCTTTCCAACATATAAAATATATCGAAACAAAATTCTATATTTAGGGCCGGGCACGGTGGCTCATGCCTGTAATCTCAGCACTCTAGGAGGCCGAGGCGGGTGGATTGCCTGAGCTCATAGGTTCAAGACCAGCCTGAGTAAGAGTGAGAACCCTGTCTCTAAAAATAGCTGGGCATTTTGGCAGATACCCTTAGCTATTTGGGAGGCTGAGGCAAGAGAACCTCTTGAGCTCAGGAGTTTGAGGTTGCTGTGAGCTACCAGGGCACTCTACCAAGGATGACAAAGTATGACTCTGTCTCGAAAAAAAATTCTGTATTCAATATATAGAATATAGTTTATCCCTATATTCCAGGCTTTCTGCACAGTTTCTTAGATATCATTATTTCTTTTAAAAATATACTTTAAAATTAGCCAGGCAAAGTGGTTCACACCTATAATGGAGGTGTGCACTCTGGGAGGCCGAGGCGGGTGGATTGCTAGAGCTCAGGAGTTTGAGACCAGCCTGAACAAGAGCAAGACCCATCTCTAAAAATTAGCCAGAATGTGGTGGATACCTGTAGTCCCAGCTACTTAGGAAGCTGAGGAAAGAGGATTGCTTGAGCTCAAGAGTTTGAGTTTGCTGGGAGCTACAATGCCACCACAGTCTATCAAGGGTGACAAAGTAAAACTCTGTCTCAAAATAAACAAATAAATACAAACTGTAAAATCAGATTATTTAAAATAAAGTCATCTTTGTCTTTTTATTGAATTGATCTCTGTGTGATAATGAGTCTTCCTATTCAAGAATATCGTACGCCTTTCCACTTGTTCAAGTTTCTTTTGAGAGTTTAGTTGTAGTTTAAAGTTCTTTCTTTTTTTTCCAAATAGATTTTGCACTTTTTTTTCTTTTTTGCTTTTGTAAAAGGGTTTTTGGCTCTATTTTATCTTCTAAACTAATTAGTTGATATGTGTAAATAAGTTGGTTGTTAATTTCTATATACTCATTTCATACTCAGCTAATTTACTGAATTGTCTCATCATCTATAATAGTTTTTCAGTTATTTTAGAGTTGTCAGGAATGCAACAATGATATTCGCAAAGTATAATTTTATCTTGTCCCTTTCTACTTTTTTTAAAGCAGTTTTTTGGCTGGGGCCAGGTTTGAACCCACCACCTCCAGTATATGGGGCCGGCGCCCCACTCCTTGAGCCACAAAAGCCACCCCCCTTTCTGTTTTTTTATACTTTTAATTTCTGTCTTCTTTCCAGGGGTGAGGGCTACCAGCTCCAAAATAAGGTGGAATAATGGTGACAGAAGATGTTTTTACTTATGTCCCAATTTTAATGGGACTTCTCCAAATGTTTCCCATTAACATGATACTGGCTTTGGAGTTGAAATAGAGATAGTTTACATATTATGACTATTCATTTGTATCAAGTTAGATTTGTTTATTTATTTATTAGGACATAAAAGTATAAGTTTATTTTATAATAGAGAAATAGGAGAGAACAGGGAGAAGAGACGAGTAAGAGAGAGGAGAGAGCAGAGAGTGAGAAAAGGGAAGATTGAGGGGGTCAAGTTAGATTTCAATGACTAATGAAATTACTAGGGACCTCTTAGGGAGAGATAATATCTTGCTTTTTCCAAACTAGTAGTAACCAAAATTATTTTTCATATCATACTATGTGACATCTCGGGTAAGATGAGATAATAATAATACATATTTTGTGTATATATAGTTATTCATGAATTATAGAATGTTTATACATGTGGTAATTATCTCATTGGATTCCCAGCATAATTCTTTTTTTTTTTGAGACAAGGTCTCACTCTGTTGCTAGGGCTAGAGTACAGTGGTACCATCATATCTCACTATAGCCTCTAACTCCTAAGCTTAAATAATCCTTATGCCTCACTCTCCTCAGTAGCTGGGACTTACAGGTACATACCACCATGCCTGGCTAATTATTTTATTTTTTGTAGAGACAGGGTCTTGCTATTGCCCAGGCTGGTCTCAAACTCCTGGGGTCAAGGATGCTAGGATTCATTGCAAGCATGAGCCATCACATATAGCCTTCAACCATAATTCTTAATTAGGAATTTTAGGCATAAAAAGGGTCAGTTGTAAAGCAAGATTTAGAAAACATATCTAAAAATACCCATCTCAGCATTTAAAAAAATCATTTTGCCATGTGCTGGCTTCTATCTGATCATTAGAGATAATACGTAAGCAACAAGGAAATGTTCCTACTTTGGAAACACAATAGAGAGGCTGAGAATGGAAGATATTTAAAAATAAACACTCTTAGAGGACACAGTATTTTCTAGAGAAGTCACTATATATTCATAGTCTCTTGTGGACAGGGAGCAGTTTAAAACATCAATTTTCCTTGAAGTTAAAGCAATGAGTTCCTTATTACTAGCACTGAACCTATGGTACAAAGCGAGGGGAGTCCTGGAGGAACAGATTTAAGAATCAAAAGTGTATGAGTAATAATTGAAGCCACAGGAGAAGGAGAAGAGAAATAAATCAAAGATGAAAGCCCAATAAAACCAGTAAGAAGGGCAAGTAGAAGAAGTAAATTCCAAAAAAGAGAATGAAAGAGAAAAGCAAGAGTGAAAGGAGGAAAACTATAAGAAAATGTGTCGCTTCCTTTCAGCAGAAGATACCATGTTCTAGTAATTTACCAAAATGACAAATGCAAAGGGAAAGAGGGGAGGCACTCGATACATGTTCTCTAGGCCTTTTAAAAAACATGGAGTTAGCTGGGTGTGGTGGCTCATGCCTGTAATCCCAGTACTCTGGGAGGCCAAGGTAGGTGGATTGCCTGAGCTCACAGGTTCGAGACCAGCCTGAGCCAGAGCAGGACCTCGCCTCTCAACAAAAGATAGCAGGGCGTTGTGGCGGGTGCCTGTAGTCCCAGCTACTTGGGAGGCTGAGGCAGGAGAATCGCTTGAGCCCAAGAATTTGAGGTTGCTATGAGCTGTGACATCACGGCATTCTACTAGGGTGACCAAATGAGATTCTGTATTAAAAAAAAGCGCTTGGAGTTGTTCCTTTGGTCACATACATACTAACCTACAAGAAAGGTGATATTGTAGACATCAAGGGAATGGATATTGTTCAAAAAGACCACACAGTTGTTACCACGGTAAAACTGGAAGAGTCCACAATGTTACCCAGCATGCTGTTGGCATGGTGGTAAATAAAAGTTAAGGGCAAGATTCTTGCCGAGAGGATTAATGTTCATATTGAGCATATTAAGCACTCTGAGAGCTGAGATAGCTTCCTCAAACATGTGAAGGATAATGATCAGAAAAAGAAGGAAGCAAAGAAAAAGGTACCCAGGTTCAACTGAAGCACCAGCCTGCTCCATCCAGAGAAGCACACTCTGTGAGAACCAATGGAAAGGAGCCTGCGCTCCTGGAATCCATTCCCTGTGAATTCGTGGCATAGTAGGTGTACAGCATAGCACACAGGAGAGCCAAGAGAGCCAGTTGAATGGAAGCACAAGGTGCTGGAACCTATTCCCCATGAATTCATGGCATAATAGGCATAGCAAGCTTTGTCACATTCAATGGAAAGGCCCCTGAGCTGTTGGAAGCTTTTCCCTATAAATTAATGGCATAAGATATGTAAAAAATTAAAGGCTACTATAAAGAAAAAAAGGAAAGGAAAGGAAAAAAGAAAGAAAAAACTAAGAAAATGTGTTATTGAAACAAAGGGAGGAGGAAGCTTTAAGAAGTTACCAAACAGCATCACAAGCTTTAGAGATTCAAATAATTATCAAGATTGAAAAGAATCTACTGAAATTAGCAACAAGGAAATCATAGGTAAATATGACTGGAACAAGGTCAGGATACAGCGACTGTTGTCTGCCCTGCATGTCTTTCTCCCCTTCATCTGGCAATAATTCCGGCTTCCCTTCCACAAGGGAGACACATGACTCAAGCTGCTCTAATCATACCATGGCATCCCCCTGTCCGCAGAGCTAGGTAGTGTTTGCCCCACAGTAGGTGCTGTGACCCAAGATGGACCAGTCTGAACCTTTACAGTGGATTTTTCTATCTGGAATCAATGATGAACCAATTTGCAGAGATGACAGATAAAGAACGGGGGCTGGGGGGAACAGCACATGCTTATGAAAGAGAAATATCAGTCCTGCCTCCTTTTTCTAAAACTTAGCTCCATTCACTTAATTCTATGAGTTTTTCAACATCCTTCAAGTAATTTCCCCTACTTCCTACCTGGTTTCTTTCAGTAACAAAAGAATAAAGATTAATAGGTAAAAGTCAAATTGTAATTGGCTTAGAAATGGATGATATAAAATATTTCAGAATACCCATACCAAGAAATGGTAGGAATGATATACATAAAACTGCAAAATTTTACTGAAGGTCATAAAAGAAATCTTAAACAAATGGGAAGTCCTACCACATTCTTAGGTAACGATGACTCTTATAAAGATGTCAGTTTTTCTCAAATTAATTTATAGGTTTAATGCAACCGCAATCAAAATCCAAACGGGGTATCTTTTGGAGCTTGAAATAGCCATTCTGGAGTTGATTAGCTAGAAAAAATACAGAACTAAAAACATTTTTAAGAAGAAAATTGACGAGAGGAAAAGTGAACATCTATTAAATATTCTCCCCAGCTCAAAGGATCCCATAGGGTTCCTCTGTAACTCTCTCTCTTTGTCAAAGTGACACAACATTGGACACAGTTAATTGGCCCATGGATATTCTCCCTTTTTCTTAAAGTAACTTTAATAAAATAGAATAAAAGTAAATTTTTGTCACTTGTAACCGAGAGTCCTAATTCAAGGACTTGCCCCATCATGTATTAAAAGATATTAAATCAATACATGAATAATACAGAATACTATAGTATAAACCTTTATAAGCATATCTTTGGGACAGAATAAATAGCCAAAAGTAGGTATTGTCTATTACTTATAAGAGTGGTATAAATAATAAAGTTGGCATCATGTTGCAATGCATATTCGATAGGTTGGCTAACTGCGAAAACTTAAGTTCCGTTTTTAACTTACAAGATAAATAAATTCCAGATGTTAAATGTGGAAAGTGTTCACTATAAAAGAAACAAATATTCAAACACATGTCTGAAATAGAGTCAATATTTTTCAAAGTGCTGGTTAAAAGAAATAGAAGAGTATTTAGGAAACTACTTATTATTGAGCTGGAGGAAGAATTTGTCTAAGTATAAAATCAATGAGCTTAATCACCAAGGAATCAAAATAAAAGATTTGACTACATGAGAAATTTAAGAGTCTATACAACAGAAACCATCAAAAAGGGAAAATTAAATTATAAAGCAGAATATCTCTCAACATATTTAACGAAGAGTGTGTAGCCGTTTAACTCAATAATGAAAACACTGAAATGTCAAAGGAAAAAGTATGACAACATACAGATATCTCAGAAACAGAAATATAAATGACCAATACATACATGAAACAATTCACTTTTCATAGCTACAAAATATCAATACATATTATTTTATTCTATTAAAAATTAAACATATTAAAATTAATAAAACTTAAGGCTGGTGAGGTGGTTTCAAAAATAAACATGATGGGGCGGCACCTGTGGCTCATTGAGTATGGCGCCGGCCCCATATACTGAAAGTGGCGGGTTCAAACCCAGCCTCAGCCTAACTGCTAAACAGAAAAATAGGCTGGCATTGTGGCAGGTGCCTGTAGTCCTATCTACTCGGGAGGCTGAGGCAAGAGAATCGCCTAAGCCCAGGAGTTGGAGGTTGCTGTGAGCTGTGTAACACCATGGCACTCTACTGAGGGTGATAGAGTGAGACTCTGTCTCTATAAAAAAATAAATAAATAAATAAAATAAACATGATCAAACTCCCCTGTTGAGAGTTTGAACTGGTATGTATATTTTAGAAAGCAAGTGGTAACACATGAAGAACTTTATTAAAGGTCTATGGTCTTTGACCCAAATTCCCATTCTAGAACCTAATCTAGCATAATTATTAAAAGCATAAATCGTAGCCCTTGTTCTTAAAAGTATAAACATGCATGAAAGCATAAAGCCGACAGCCAGAGAAAGATGAAGATTAGAAAGAGACGGGTGGCATTAGCACCAGATCCTAGTCATAGAGTTTCCCAGAACAACCCTGGTTCCTCAGAATCTGTGATCCATCTCAGGACTCTTCCAAATAATCCTCCCGATGCCCCTCTCAGTTCCTGCCCCTCATGTAGAAGACAATTGGCCAACACAACCACTCTGGCCCAGTTTAAAAATTGCACATGGGCTTTATGGACACCCTGTGTATAACTTTTGGTAACAGGTACTGATTGCTTTGAGTCATTACACTTGGTTCTAGTTCAAGCTTAATTAGTTTGGAATTAAAGTGGATCCAATACCAGCACCTACTGGAGTGTCTACCTAAAGAAAATATTAGATTGACCCAGCCTGAGCAAAGTGAGACCCATCTCTAATAAAAATAGAAAAAATTAGGCGGGCCTTGTTGTGTGTACCTGTAGGAACACAGTAGGCTGAGGCAGGAGGGTCGCTTGAGCCCAGGAGTTAGGCTGCTGTGAGGTAGGTTGAGACCATGGCACTCTAACCCAAGCAACACGGTGAGATTCTCTCTCTCTCTCCCCCCCTCTCTCGTTCTATGCATATATATAGACAGATAGATAGATATACACACATGAATTACACATGTATATATATAATGAATTACATATATGTTATATATATTAGATTAGCAAATCTAATAATTGATATGTGTATATATATATATACACATGTATATATACACATTTGCCAATCTAATATAGATATATGACAATTGACAATATATAATTGACAATTATACATGTATATATATATACATGAATTACATATATTATATATATATATATATATATATATATATGTTAGATTGGCAAATCCATCTTGGATGAGAAGTGTTGGTAAGATTTTTGACAAAGAGAAAGTCATGATTCCTAGAACAAAGAGATCAGAAGCAAAAATGAGAAAAAAATTACTGGACTTAGTCCCAATTTGTGAAATAGAACTACTTCATGTGGTGCTGTTGGTAAATGATTAGGTAGCAATGATTAATACATAATGAAATTTAACATCTTCAGTGGAAGCTATTGATTTCTTTCCTCCTTGAAAAATCTTAATGTAGTTGACTACCATTTCTTGTCTTTTTCCTTAACCTTCAAAATTTCACCCTTTCCTGGGACTTCGCATTTGTCATGTTTCCCCATGGTTTTAAATAATAGTTGAATTAGTTTAAATAAAGATTAGATTGCTATAATAAGAGACCAAAAATACTTAAATGAGTTATCTCTCATATAATTTTAGTGCACATAGTCCAGGAATAGTGATGTGGCCCAATGGTTTAGGGAACCCAAGATCCTTTTAATGTATGACATCCATTGGCTATGACCCTCATCCATATGGTCCAAATTACCTCACTATATCATATTTGCATTCAATCTCATGTACACCAGGGAACAGTCTTCTTTCCTATAAAAAGCAAGATTCAAAAATTGCAAACATCATTTCTACCACATGTTGGAACCTAGTCTTATAGCCACAATTAGCTGTCAGGAGGCTGAGAAATGTAGCCTTTACTTGGGGAACCATGTACCCAGCTAAACCTCTACTTAATAGAACATTAGCACTTTATAATGCTGATGTTTATATCTCTTTAGTCTAGATTCTTCTTCTGAGGTTCAGAACTATTTATTCAACTATTCACTAGGCATTTGTTTATTCAACAAATAAGTAAGTAACTGTGTTGTCAACCCCCCGGGAGAGAGATACTTCAACTTAGATGTTATTTAGACCTCAGTTATGTCCAAAGCTGACCATATTATATGCCCGACATCTCCTTCCTATAAGGTCATTTGCACCATCATTCAACCAGCTACTCTAATGAGAAGTTGAAGGTGTCTCATTCTTATATTTTCCCCCTCTCTCACCCAAATGGTCCCCAGGCCTACTCACATCTACCACCTGCATAGATCTCTATTCTGGCCACTTTCCCCTACATACCTCCGTTTAACTCCATCATCTTTTTAAAACTGAGGTATAGCATATGTATAGTAAAGTATGTAAAGTGCGTTGATATAATGTAAAGGCTGACGAATTTTACATACGTACACACCCTCTTAACCCCCATCCAGATCAAGGTACTTCTCAAAATTCTCTGTGTCCTTTCCCAGTCAAGCACTTTTTTCTTGTTCAGATAATTGTTTCAGCCTTTTCAATGGTTGTGTCTAATACAATAAACTCACTATCTTTCAGTTTCTTGATCTGTCTCTGTTTGTCTGTCTGAAACTCTCTCTCTCTCTGTATGTATATATATGTGTGTGTGTATTTTTTATGCACACACATGTGTGCATATATATGTATATATATATATATATTTTTTTCTTTTTTGAGACAGAGTCTCACTTTATTGCCCTCAGTAGAGTGCTGTGGCATCACAGCTCACAGCAACTTCCAACTCCTGGGCTTAAGCAATTCTCTTGCCTCAGCCTCCCAAGTAGCTGGGACTGCAGGCACTGCCGCAACGCCCGGCTATTTTTTGTACGCAGTTTGGCTGAGACCCAGCTCGAATCTGCCACCCTCGGTATATGGGGCCGGTGCCCTACCCACTGAGCCACAGGTGCCCTAGGATTTTATCTCACTCCTATTCTCCCTCCCCTTTTTCGGTAATCCTTCTGTAATTCATATCTCAGTTAAGACATCATTTGTATCAAGAAGCCCTATCAGCTGCTGGTATGAGGATATGCCCAAAGGATTTTGTTATGGTTATCTTAGCTTGAGAAAAGGAGGGAAAAAAATTATGTTGAATGTGTTTTGATGTAGAATATATTGTTTTGGGTAAATTATAATTGGAGATAATGTTTTGCTGGGTCAGCGAGACCTGGTCACAGAAATATTTTCATTCCTGTCTTAAACATCCTGCTTTACATAAGTTAATTATAGCAGCAAATTAGTAATATTTAAGCCCTTGCTCCTTTGGGCAGGTCTCAGGAGCAAATAAGCCATGAAAAGTATGCCTGTATTTATTTTTAACTAAGTTGTTATGATTTACATACAGTAAAGTATATAGATCTTAGTGTACAGTTCAATGGGCTTCGATGACTGTTTACATCTGGGTAACCAATCTCCCAATCGAGATGTAGAACTTTTCCAGCATCCCAGATAACTCCTTTGTACCCCTTTATCTACCCCTCCGAGAGGCAGCCGCTGATCTGATTTCTGTCTCATCCGTTCGTTTCTATGTATGAATGCCACGTAAGCAGCATCATACTGGGGATGTACCTCCTCATATGTTTGGCTTCTTTTGCTCAGCAGTGTTTTTCAGATTCAGATATGTTGTTGCCTATCTGGGTAGTATGTTCTTTTTTTATCACCAAATAGTATTCCAATTAGTGTATGTACCACCATTTGTTTATCCATTTTATCAATTTTTTGTTGGTGAACTTAAGAACTGTTTTCTTGTTTTTGGACTATTATAGATAAAGCTATTATGGACATTCTTACACAAGTCTTTTTATGAACATATGCTTTCATATTTCATATTTAATAAAAATCTTGAAGTCAAAAAGCTGGATCATAGAATAGGTATATTTTTGTCTTTATTAGAAATTAGTTGGACAATTTTCCAAAGTGTTGGTACCACTTTCCACTCCAACTAGAAAATGTACACAAGTTCTGGTTGTTCTGCATCCACACCAAATTTGGAGTTGTCTGTCTTTTTCATGTTTGCTCTTTTAGAAATGTGAAATAGTATCTTACTGCAGTTTTAATTTTCATTGTTCTGATGACTAAAAATGTTAAGGCTAGGCTTCTGTTCTGCAGTCTTTAGAGTATGACTCTCATTCTTTTCCATACATCACTCTGAATTATAGGCAGAAAGACCAAGGAAGGATACAGGTCCTGCAGTCATATATTGGCTGAATCTTTCCCAGAATCAGGGGCTTCTGCTTATATCTTTTTGGTCAGAATTATGTCATGTGGCTTTTCCACCTGCCAGGAAGGCTGGACAATATAGTTTTAAAAATTGATCTTCAGGTATCAGTTGCTGTGTAACAAATCAACTCAGAACTTAATGGCTTAGAATATGAATATGTTTTTCTCACAAGTAGGCCATTTGGGCAAACCTCAGCAGAAACAGCTTGTCATCAGCCTAGAGGCAGTAAATGTTGGCTGCCAGCCAGGAGGACTTACATAGTTGGAACCACAGTTATAACACCTACAGATGACCTTTTCATGTGGCTTCTTGGCTTCCTGCACCATGATGGCTGAGTACCAGGGGTGAGGGTCCCAAGAGAAACCCACATGGAAACTGTATTGCCTTTTATGACTGGGAAATCACAAAGCATCACTGGTGCTGCACTTTATTCATTGTGGCAAATACCAAGGTCTGTCTGCCCAGTTAAAGGACAGGTGAAATAAATTTCATATCTTGATCTGGGGGTGGCAAGGTCTGGAAGAGCAGGTGGGATCGAATTATTGCTGTGGCCATTTGGGGGAAATACAATATGACACAAGTGGGCGTATTGCTTTCCCCAACCAACCAAATTGCGGTTCTCTTTACAAGAAAGATGTGGCAAGTAGATATTAGGTAGGCAAGCTGAGTTTCTGTCATGTTGTTTACAAATATAAAAATATAATTTTTACCTTTACCAGTATTTCCCCATAGTAATCTCCATGAGGACAGCACCAGATCTGTCTATATTAATTATTGGTCCCTAGGGCCTAAAGGAAGCAAATAGACATTCAAGAAATATTTATCAGTGAATGAGATTACACTAAATAAAACTATATGGAATATCAGTTTTGGGAAAATGAACTATGATATAAAGTATTAGGAAAGAGTATAACTATTGAAATTTTAATAGAAAAGAAAACAAAATACTTTCTTTTTTTAGAAATCTGGGTACAGATAAATGGCGTCAGATTATTATGTGGAAAGAAGGATCTCTCAAAAAGGTTAAGACATTGAGGGCGGCACCTGTGGCTCATCAAGTAGGGCACCGGCCCCATATACTGAAGGTGGCAGGTTCAAACCCGGACTCGGCCAAACTGCAAAACAGAAAAATAGCTGGGCGTTGTGGCGGGTGCCTGTAGTCCCAGCTACTCAGGAGGCTGAGGCAAGAGAATCACCTAAGCCCAGGAGCCGGAGGTTGCTGTGAGCTGTGTGACGCCACGGCACTCTACTGAGGGCGATAGAGTGAGACTGTCTCTACAAAAAAAAAAAAAAAAAAAAAAAAAAGGTTAAGACATCCATCAATGAGGCTATCAGAGGCTACAAGCCAGTCCTCATGATTCTCCTGTGTATTTTCTCATACTGGTTTTGAATATCCAACCACTGACCATTATTTGCTATTTCTGGGAGCAGTTTGAAAACTACAGTCTCTCCAAGTTTTCTTGGATCAGTATTGATGTCAAGAATTTGTTCATTCAGTAAGCTAGCTCTTCTTCATCCTTAAATAAATCAATGGGGTACATAGTTTAAAATCTTTTCTGACTTATGTTATTTAATATATTTAAATCTTTCCATTATTTTCATTGGCTTTATAATCTCTTTCAAAGAGATCTTCAAAGTTTTTTGGATTTCTCTGGTCCGTTTAATAACCAGTTTACTAGTAACCATGTTTTTGCAGGGCACATTCCTTAGGACTATGTGTGACAAATATCCTAATACTGTGAGCTTTTTAACATGCAAATTTGATCATATCATGCCTTTACTCAAACTATTTCAATGGCTTCCCATCAGCACAGAAAACCATAAATAAACTTCTAAGAATGACATACAATGCCGTTCATGAGCTGTCTCCTCAGCTCTTACCACTCTTTAGTCAGACCTTAGAATAATTATGGCTACAGAGTGAGACATGCTTTCTGAATTTTTCTTTTTCTTTTGAGACAGAATCTTACTATGTCACCCTTGGTAGAGCGCCATAGCATCACAGCTCAGGGCAACCTCAAACTTTTGGGCTTAAGTGATTCTCTTGCCTCATCCTCCGGAGTAGCTGGGACTACAGGCACCTGCCACAATGCCTGGCTATTTTTTGTTGCAGTTGTCATTGTTTTTCTGCTGGCCCAGGCAGGGTTCAACCCCCCTGCCTGAGTGTATGTGGCTGGTGCCATAACCACTGTGCTAGGGGCACTGAGTCTGAGACATGCTTTCTTGTGTTTCTGAAAGTCTGGTAAGTGTTTGCTCCCAATTTCCCTCTGCCTTGTCCATGTGAAAAACTCTTACTCACCCTTCAGTACATCTTGAGCATTCATTCCTCAGTCATTCCTTCCCTAATTTCTCATCAGAGATTGGGTGCGTTTTCCTTCTCTTGCATTTAAATATTTAAATCTCAATTAAGACTTGCTATTATTTCTTTTTTCACTTTTCTTCACAGCAAGTAGTTCTACACAAAATCAAGATAGAGGACATCAAGCATAATAGTTTCTTTCAATGACACTTGTTGTTTCTTTCTCTCCCTTATATCTTTTTGTAGAAGAGAGATATGAGGGAGAAAGGAAGGATCCGGCTCCTTTTGGGGCCCTTTCTGGACCTAATATTGGCCAAAGAAGAAGAAGACAGATGGAGAGCAGCGATGCGCCTCCTGGAATGCCAGGGTGGAAGGCGCCATGCGAGTGACTTGGGAAGTGCCATCAGGTTAGACTCAAAGCCCTGCGGATACACCTCCTACCTTTTACCTGCTTCCTTCACCAGATGAAGGAAGTTTTAGGGTATTTCCCCCATCTGCCTGTGGAATAACCCAGTCATCTTCTCTGTCCTCTGAGACTCCTGCCTTGACAGGGGGTTCTTAGTGTAGTGCTGTCACAGGCAGTTAGGGTGATTGAAGGGAAAAGTCACCCACCCCCCGCCCCACACACACACAATAGGAAGTTTCTTTAATAGCCAGGGATATATGAAGTTACCTAAACAGTCAGAGAAAGCAGCAAACAACCGAGGGTACTCCCAGTTGCATCTACAGACTTTTCAAGTTCCACATTGTGCCCCACTTATGAAGAATGAGACATTTCTGGAGCCATTCTCTACAAGAATCTCTCTGCCTGATGGTCTGAAAACTGCAATGGCCTTCCAGCTCTCCAGCTGCAAGTAATTGATGCAAATCAGCCCTAGCACATTCCAGAGTGTTTATTGAGAAGCTGGGTGAGTTGAAGGTGAATTTTCCAACCACAGTATTATCTTGTAGCTCATATTAGTAGGCCCAGGGTTGCTTTCCTTTCGTTCATTTCTACACGTAGTCTTTCCACACTTTCCATGGTTATCCCTATTATTATAAGAGAGATAACATGTTAGTAGCAAGGAGTATGAAGTTAGATTGCCAGGGGTTGAAATTTTCAGATTACAAACCTGAGGAGTTCCACAAGAATGTAGGACTCACTAATACTAAAACCAGGATGGTTTGTTACTTACTAGCTGTGTGACTTTCGGTAAGTTATTTAACCTTTCAGTGGTACAGATTATTCAAGCCTAAAATGGAGATAATAGTATTCCAGCATCATGAACGTATTGTATTATTGGAGTTTTAAAAAGAGACTACTCGTAATGTAAGTGTTACTGGCATATGTGTTTGTTAAATCAAAAAAGTTAAGCAAGACATTATTTTCTTCTGGGCCAACAGTGGACATCACAACATTGCAGCATCCAAGCAATGTTTTTATTTTTCTACTATTATCTTAGGGGTTTACAAAAGTGAATTTCTCATTTATCTACATACGTAGTCTGACCATTAAGTTCAAGAACTCATCCTAGAAAAAGACCTACATGTTTCATTGCTGAATATCACTACTGTCGCCTTCACCCTTGGGAAGCTCTGCACCAATGCCAGTGCCTGGCCCACTCTTCAAAGCAATCTTGGAACTCTTTTTCTGGAATAGCCATCAGAGCTATTGTTGTCCATGGTCTGACAATGAAGTTGACGAACTCACCACCCTGCACCTATGTTGGCAGCACTGTCTGAACAACTTGTTGAGGTTTTCTAAACTTGGTACATCAGTGTCTCACAGCTGCGTTTGTGTCAACACGTGGTGATGTCTTGCTGGGTGGCACTCATTGCTGTTGTTGCGTGTTTTGGTGTACCATACGATGATAGCTTTGATGGTCATTCCAGAAAAAGAGTTCCAAAATTTCTTTGAAGGATGGACAGGGGAACTGGTGTCAGTGCATAGCTTCCCAAGAGGAGTACTTTGTTTTTTGTTTTTTGTTTTTTTGTTTTTTTTGAGGCAGAGCGTCAAGCTGTCACCCTGGATAGAGTGCTGTGGCATCACAGCTCACAGCAACCTCCAATTCCTGGGCTCAAGTGAGTCTCCTGCCTCTGCCTCCCAAGTAGTGGGACTAAAGGCACCCGCCACAACGCCCAGCCATTTTTTGGTTGCAGCCATCATTGTTGATTAGCGGGCCCGGGCTGGATTCGAACCCGCCAGCTCAGGTGTATGTGGCTGGCACCTTAGCCCATTGAGCCACAGGCGCTGAGCCCGTAGGATTATTTTTAAAGTCCC